>JAMZAV010006078.1:0-33813 GCA_024449915.1 Sweltsa coloradensis | reverse complement strand
TTAAAATTCTTTTTATTGCCAAGGGGCGGTTTGGGTTTCCATTCAACACTGCCCGTTTTAAACGCATAAAAAACCAAACCTTTTTGAACCTTTTTACAATAAAAGTCACAATATGAAAAAAATTTCCTTTATTTTTTGTGGTGACGATTTTAAATGTATTTCTGTTCAATATACTTATTTTCAATGTAGAAGGGGAGAAACAGGCATCTCTTGCGCCTTTCGTACAAAAAGTTTTGCGAAGTTGGTATTCTAATAGGACCCCGCCGGGGCCCCCGGGGTAGAGTTGGCCCAGAGCATGGCTCTGCTTATCGTTAAAGGCAATTCAAGAGAAAAAGTCCACATCGCAAACATCAGCTAGTAAGAAGGCTAGTATAAAATTAATACCTCCGTATCTATAGGCGAGCTCTGGCAATCTTTGGTCAGGGAACTTTGCCCCCTTCCCTTGACGACACCTCGAGGACAATGACGACAATAACACAACGAACGATGACAAAAACAATGACGACCGAGACGTGAGAAACCCCCTTGCATCCACTTACACGTGGCTGGTTCTGACCGCATAGGACCCTCCTCCCCATGTCCCCTAGACTTGAGTGGTGCTTTATGACCTAACGGTTGACGCCTCCTTAATCTAAAAAAATATTCTATTAGACAGAAGGATACAAGTGTTTTGCACCTTTCTTGCAGGTCCTGGTACGCTGCATAGGGCGGTTGCAAAAGACCTAACCCGGTTGAAGCGCCCTAGTTTTCTAACGTCCGTGGTCTGGTGGTGTTATTTATTTAGTCTGACAGGATATTTTAGCGAACGACACCTAGCTCCAAAATGACTAATTTTAACAAAAGTCCTTGTTTCACAGGGAACCTGATTTATATTCAGTTAATTGGTTTGAGGAACTTTAGTTAAAACGATAAAACAAAACAACCCTCAACGAAAATAACATAATTCGTGCAATAGAAATCAATATAATCATCGAACACGCTATAACTAACTTCATTTATATACAATATCACAGGCAGCACAATATGACCGGACTGGTGTAAGCGATCTATTTTCTCACGTTGTCGTTTTGATTGTTTTGTTTATCATTCGGAAACGGTTTGACGGCGCCCCTAAAAGGAATAAACTTAGTTCTGTCAGCCCGGGAAGATTTGTCAACAAAGCATTTCTCTGCTTATCGTTAAAGGCGAAGAAAGAGACAAAGTCCATCTCAGAATTATCAGCTAAATTGAGGGGAGTAGGGCAAATTATTCCCATAAATTATAGTCGAGCACTGGCCGGAAGCTTCAAAAACTCCCTTCTTTTACCCGTGGATGATTTTTACCAGCATGGGACTTTCCTCTCCATACCCCTTAGGCTACAGTGGCGCTTTATGACCTGACGGTTGACGCGCCCTATACTTAATAAACATTAATTACCAGCCTTCACGTCTGGTGTCTCTTTGGATTCAACCAACTATATGTCCCTTTCACTGTTGCTAATGCACAGGACAAAGAAACTTGACAAGTGTTTCCCCAATGTCTCCCGTATTGAAATACTGTCTCCCTCTTTCATTCTCCAACCACAACTTCGAGCTGAAATCCGAGTCTCGCTTTCTCTCTTTGAGATCGTTCCGACCGACCCACAGATCATTTAAAAACTGTTTTGTGAGTTTCAAGTATATTTTTTATGGTGCGCCTTCTTTCCTGTCGTTAAAACCTGAAATGCTTTAAAATATCTCTCGCTCTTCGTTCTTCGTCTCCGAAGCTTCAGACGACGAAACTTGAAGAGAGTTCGCTCGTAGAGTTCTGGTGGAACACCTGGACACGTGGGCATAGAGGGAAATGAACACGCTGATCGGGCTGCTAAGGAAGCTTCCCAGCGCCGCGACGTTGATTTCGATCTAGTTCCCGTTCCAGGTATCATGAGTGGATTCAAGCAACTATTATTGGATTTTCAAAAGCCATTAACACATATTTTTTTTAATTTATTTATTTTCATTCACATTCATAACTTTTAATTTTGCTGTTACTTTCATTATTTCATTACATTTCATTTTTTTTTTTTACTTATACATTTGGGAAAAAAATCTAACCCAACAAACACACCTTTAAACCCATCTCATCAACTTTCATTATCACAGGCGGCGCAATATGACCAAAACCGGGTTTGAAGCGCCCTAGTTTCTCACGTCGTCGTTTTGTACCTCTTGGGTAAAGCTTATTAGAAAATTGGGCAAAATTTCAAATACCGGTTTAATAGGTGTGCTTCCCCTCCTAGCAAGGGTCCGAGACCCCCCCCCCCCCCGGAAACATTTATGTTTCTAGATTCTGTTCTGTTTTGAATGTTTCATACAATACGGAAATTATAAATCCAGCGCGACCGGGGTTTTTGAACCCGGGATAAGGCGACTACCTGTGGACGTGGCGGGTTTAAATCCCGGTCTTTTTAAAATTGTGTTATTTCTGGGTTGTATTTATTATATATTAACATCTAGGTGCCCGTTAGGGCGCCGCAGCCAAGCCCGCGGTGCGCTACACACTCAAAGCACCTTATACACCAAGCAGAGTTGGGGTGATTTCGAGGTGTTTACCCAGCCGTCATGTAACGTGATGTAAAACTTGAAAACTATCAAAATCGAGGGATTTAGGTACCTGACAACACATGCCAAATTTTATTGGGGTACGACCATTCCTTCTTGGTGAAAAAATGTCTTCAAACATGCTCAAAATCACTTTAAGGATGTTAGCTACTGCTAGCTACTGCTACTACTGCTAGCTACTGCTAACATCTAATACGTCGGCCCGCGATTCTGACCAGACGGGTTGGGGGGGTACAATGTTCATATTTTACATGGACATTAAGGTTATAGAATGAAAAGTCCCCCTTTTGAAAAAAAAAGTTGAAAAAAATTTTTGGAAGGCTTCCAAAAAAAGGTTTTTTAAATAAGCCTTAAACACTTGGCATTTTAATCAACAAGTAAAACCCTAGTTTACTTGACACTTGTTTGACGGTATAAGCAAGTTAGGCGGGAAAGTGCGATACTTTAAAAAAATGGCGGACATTTTAAAATTTTCTTCTTTGTGTGGAACGAGAAAAGGTGTCATTATACTCTCATAAAACAAATCAAAACCGTTCCCTGGCCTAGGCCCAGATGTAGAAAATTAAATTTTTAATACAACAGTGTAAAGGGCTAAAGTTCCATTTGGCTATAGGACTAGTAAAATTCATACTTACATTACATGTTTTGACAAGCCTAGCCAACCCTTTGCCAGCACAACATTGTTTTGATATGAACTTGCTCAACTGTTTTTTTTACATAATTGCAACAATCAAATCATTTCATACAACTTGTCTTTTGAATTGGCCCCCGTTTATGAAAGGCACTGCCATCTAGAATAAAAATAGAACTTTTTCGGCTCTTTGCTAACGCAAATCTTTTAAAGTGTTTGGATTTCGTGATACTCTTTCAACCATAGACATCCTATATAATTGGCTAGACGCCAGTCCCGGTGGTCACTTCCGGTACAATTAGAAGCCCTCTTAAATTTACAGTTTACATGTTAATCAAATGGGGGCGATTTGTGGGCCAAATAGTTTCTCAAGATTGCCGCCAGGTTTGACAGGTAACATTTCTAGCCTTTAACACCAAAATGATTACTAAATTCCCTTATGCAATCACTTCGTATTGTTTCTTTTGTTTAATACATGCTGCACAAGCTAAAACCATATCAACAATCCCGTAAATACTTTATTGCATTAAAAAAGCATAAATTAAAACCCCAAATCGCCATTTTGAAATGGGCCGGTTGAGTCTTCAATTTGCTACGCTCGCGCCTGTGCGGAGGTATAGGAGACTGCTAATCTAGCCTACTATAGGGTTTAATATCAATGCTTTCAACTCACAACCCATGACGTTTTTCCACGATACCGTTCAAGAATACCAATTCCTTCGAAAACGAAAACGACTTCGTTTTCAAATTGCGTTTTCAACTCATCTCCCACGAACTCAAGAATTGGGGTCCAGTCCTTATACCGTCGTTATACCATGGTTATACCACCTATACCCAGGATGTACATGAATCCGGGTCTAGATATTTTTACATCCTATATTGTTACTGCTAATACCATAGAATTTAAATCAACTTTGATAAAAATATTAATTTTAGCAAATAATTTTGTAATGGAACTTGAAAAAGTAATGAGATCACACACATAACAAAAACTTGTAGAAATACAGCCAAACCTTACACACTCAAAAGGAATGAGATCTTAAAAAAGGGCCAAGCTCATCTACCCTTCCACATAAACGTACATTTGTCCCATAACAGCATCCTCGAAAAGCTTGGCAAAATAGAATTTGCATGTTTACGTTTAAATTTATTACAAAAAAAGAACTTTGATAAACTATTACGTTTAAATTAATAATCGCAAATTCTATTTTGAAAAGCTTTTCGAGGATGCTGTTATGGGTCACTGTACGTTTATGTAGAAGGGTAGATGAGCTTGGCCCTTTTTTTAGATCTCATTCCTTTGAGTGTGTAAGGTTTGGCTTTATTTCTACAAGTTTTTGTTATGTGTGTGATATCTTATTCTACACTTCATGAGTAAGAAGATAACACCACTCACAGTAGGCCCTACTCCATCACTAAATTAGGCACTAGATAATAATTGTTACTAGGCACCGGGTGGGGGTTATACTAGTATCTATGCTAGGCACTCACGGCCTATCGGTTGAAGATGAACACAAACCAAGGTCCTCTAAATCTCTTGCGGACATCCAGGGAACCTTGATCATAACAACCTTTGCTTCAACTGTCAGATGTCCAAGTGCATAGGCATAAATGAGATGCTTCCAGAGGGCTGTGAGTACCTTTTGTTTTTCTAACTAAGGAAGGTGTTTATTTTACATGAGGCCCTATTGTGTGACATTCACTCAAATCATTTGAATTATTTGAGTTTAAACTTTTCATTTAAAATATACTAGAGTAGTTAAAACATCTATATGAGTGCACGGCGCAGATCTGCGGTTACAAACCATCCGGTTTATGACTAGAGAAGTTTATAAGAAGCACAGAAGGTACTTTCATAAGTCTGGACGAACCAAGAGATCTGTCAACACGTCTTGGCCCATGGAGGGAAATTGTCCGGGGTGTAGCCGTGAGTCCTTGAAGCGTCTGAATGAAAACCTACGTCATAATACGTGCGTTCTATAGGCTGCAGAGTGCGGGGAAATTTAACCCCAAGAAGAGAGTCCTGGGCCGGATGAAGAATTAGGCCCAGGGTATTCCTCTGCCGATCATATACAAGATAACACAAGTATCACCTAGTTACGTACAGCCGCATTGAGAGGCGAGCTCAGGCCGGAGACGTGAGGAACTCTCCCCCCCCCCTTCCTAAACTATTGCCCGTGGCTGGTTGAGTTCTTTCCCCCTCCCACCAAACCCTTTGGGACCTCGGAAGAATATGTACTTTACACTCTAAAAGTACAGGCGAGCTCTGGCTTTCTTCGTCGGCGACGACGACAATGATAACTCAAACGACTACAAAGATGATGACGACCACAAAGTAAGAACCCCCCTTTAATCCCACTACCCGAGGCTGGTTCTAACAATTATAGGACTTTTCTTCCCACATCCCTTATGCTTTAGAGTGGCACATTATGACCTAACGCTTGTCGCGCCCATAATTAAAGTAAACTAAACCCTAGCCCCCTGCCAGGGCCCCGGGTAGAGAGCGTTGGCGTTTCTACGGGGGGTCTGGGGGGAATCGCCCCCTCCCCAAGAATTTCCTGTATTTTTTTCCTTTTCGTAACTCTTCCCATTCCCGTGACAAACTTCCGGACGACGACAATTACAACACTAACGATGACAAAGACGATGAAGAACGCGACGTGAGAACACTTGCCCCGCTTTCCTCCCCCCGTGGCTGGTTCTGACCAACATGGGGTTTTCCTCCTTATATCCTCTAGGCTAGATTGGCGCATTATTACCTGTTGACGCGCTCTTAATAAAAATTAACTTATAATTAACGAATGTGATGCCTTGCGCACGTTATTTGATCCCTCCCGAACACATGAAGTTCGTCAATCAAATAACAACGGCAACAAACTTTCCTATTTTGTTATACGAAGTGGTTTGTACAACCAAATTTAGTTCACAACTTAACATCATAAAATTAAATATTTCGTTTTTAATTAATGCTGTCAAATATCATCTTAATAATGGATGGATCTTTCATAATCTTACAAAACAGTTGACTACAACAATGGAATCGACTTATTTTACTTAAATGTAGTTTATTGTTGTTTCTGCACCTATGTAATTAGATTAATTTAGTTGTCCTCATTTGTAAATCAGTTTTTATAACTGAACAGGATAGACGTTAAATAAATAATAAATAAATAAATAATCCTTCAATATCAAATGCGAAGCAATAAGACCTACCCAGTTGAAGCGCCCTAGCTTCTCACGTCTTATCGTATCCTGTGGAAGGATCTGATCAATATGAGTCTTCCTGCATTATGTGCTAACGGTTGACGCACCCTTAAACCACAGAAACATTGATTTTAGATTTGGTTTCGGGTTCAAATATAATCACCAAGACGCTTGATTTTAATTTACCTCTAATTAATTTTTTTTAAATTCACTATCATACACATTTATTTATTCACATTCACATAAATAACTTTTATTTTGCTATTTCTATCATCATCATTTTACGATGTTCTTTATACATTTAGAAAACAAAATAATCATCAAACACACCATTAACTCATCTCATCAACTTATTTGAACTTATTTGAAGCATCCAGAAAAAAAAACAATTACAAATAAGTAGAACGTACTTCCTAACTTTCTCATTCAAAGTTATTTATTTTACAAAATTAAATTCACAATAAAAATATAATTTTTAATGTTCTAATAAATAATGTTTCTTTTTCTATCACGAACATCTCCATCATTTTCTTTAATTATAAAAACCAAGAAAACAGTATAATAATCAAACACCACAAATTAATTTCATTAACTTACAATATCAAAGGCGATGCAATGACCTAATCTGTTAAAGCGTTCTAGTTTCTCACGTCGTCGTCATATTTTTTTTAATCATTTGCATGCAGTTATGTGGCTTATATTATAATATTACTAGGAAGCTTTGTAAACGCCTTTTCAGGCGCGTTGTTGGATGGGCGTAATAGGGAATATGCCATAGTTTCAGAATCCGGTACAGGATTCGGAAGCTCAGCCAAAATGGAATTGTCCCTTACATATTGTGACTCGTGCCTTATGGCTGACTTTCTCAAATCACCCAGGTTTCTTCTTAAAACTAAAGCAGCCTCGGTTTCAACCAGATACGACCGAGGTGCTACATGTTTGTTTAGGACTACCGCTGGGTGCCATACCTTGTCCTTTCTGACCCACACACTCTCTTTTTCCCCCAGCGGCGGCAGCTTGACAGCAGTTCTGTCATAGAACATTTTCTGTTTTAACTGCACATTCTGAAGGGTATTTCTGACATTTTTACAAACTTTAGGTTTTAACAATGCTTCTATGGTTTGAAATTTTGTTTTAAGCACTCGACTCATTAACATTTGTGACGGTGACAGCCCTACCCCTGAAATGGGAGTATTTCGGTACTCTAACAAATATAAATATACATTCTGGGTCTCATAACTAGCTTTTTTAAGCATTGTTTTTACGAGTTTAACGGCATTCTCCGCCATCCCATTGGATTTTGGATAATTAGGGCATGAAGTTGTTACTGAAAAATTCCAGCTTTCAGCAAATTCTCTAAACTCCAGGCTATTAAAAGGCACATTATCCGAAACTAGCATTTCTGGAACCCCATGTCTAGCAAAAATTGATTGGAGTTTATTTATAACTTCAGCTGCAGACTTGTTCCTGATCTGCACTAACTCAATCCATTTAGAAAAATAATCTTTAACAACCAAGTAAGTTAATCCTTGACACTCGAGAATGTCAGTTCCCAACGTTACCCACGCTCTATCCGGAACTGGATGAGGCTTTAGGGGTTCCTTAGCATTACACTTCGCGAAACGCTGACAGGTCTCACATTTATTTACTTAATACCTGGCCAGAACATAACACTCCTAGCTCTAGCCTTACACTTTTCTATTCCCATGTGGCCTTCATGAATAGCTTGTAGCATGTCCTTTCTTAACCCAGGTGGTACAAGCACCTTGTTACCTATGAAAACAAGGCCTTCGATTTCAGTTATGTCATCTTTTAAGTCCCAAAAGTAGCGACAACAATTTGGAACCAAGTATTTATGGCTAGGCCATTGAGTTTTAACCAAGGATTTTAAAACCTGTGCTGTATCATAACTTTCGGTAGCTAACCTAAACTGCTGTTTCCTCTGATCAGTCATCGGCAAGTGTTTAGACACCATGTGAACTACAACATCCATGTCTTCATCAACGCTACCTTGTTCTGCCAAAGTTGCACGAGACAAAGGGTCTGCCAACAGCATTTGCTTGCCTGGCAAGTATGTTATATCTAGGTCGTACCGTAACAACTTCAACTGCATCCTCTGCAACCTTGGTGACACCTTGTTCACTGGCTTCCTCATAATTGACTCAATCGGCTTATGGTCGGTCTGTACCTGCACAGATCTCCCGTAACAGTAGTAATGAAATTTAGTTACCCCAAAACACACTGCATTAAGCTCTTTTTCTATCTGGGAATAATTTTTCTCTGCTTCACTCATGCTTCTTGAAGCATATGCTACTGGGTGATCATTCTGTACTAAACATGCCCCTATCCCATCCTTTGAGGCATCTGTTTGCAACACTAAAGGCTTTTTACTATCATAATACGCTAACACTGGTGCACTGCACAACAGGTTTTTTAAACTCTGCAAGGCCTTAACTTGTTCATGTTCCCAATGCCACTCTGTCTCCTTCTTCGAAAAGCAAACGTAATGGTGCCAAAACCGCTGAGACATTAGGTAAAAACTGGTGCACATAGTTCAGCATACCTAGCAACCTTCTAACCTCCTCGACTGACGTCGGAACCGGCATGTCTACAATGGCTCTTTTTCTCTCAGGATCCGGCTTGACTCCCCTTGAGGACATGAGGTGACCCATATATCGCACATCATCAACCCTATATTGGAATTTTTCCGGGTTAAACTTCACATTGCAAGATCTTGCCCTGGCTAAGACCAGAACTAACGCCTTGTCATGTTCTTCTTGAGTGGATCCTGCTACTATAATATCATCAAATATAACTTGTACCCCTTCTATATCACCAAACACTCCCATGTTCATCCTCTGAAACACTTCAGGAGAAGAACAAAGTCCAAATGGCATTCTTAGGTACTTATACCTCCCAAAAGGTGTATTAAAGGTGCACAAGTCAGTACATGAACTATCCAGAACTACCTGTCAGAAATTGTCCTTCATATCCAACACACTGTACACTTTCTTTCCTGACAAGTTTGACAATATGTCCTCTGACGTTGGTATTGGATAATGTTCCCGCTTTATCTGGTTATTCAAGTCAATGGGATCAATGCACAGCCGCAAAGAGCCGTTAGGCTTTTCCACAATCACTACACTACTTACTAAATCCGTGGGCTTGACTACGCTTTCTATTACCCCTTCTTTTTCCATTATATCTAAAGTTTCTTTCAGCTTGTCCCTAACTGTAAGTGGCACACGTCTAGGGGGCTGTACTTTAGGAATTGCATTATCCTTCATTTCTATCTTGTAGGTACCTGGCAAGGTTCCTAGCCCTGAAAACACATCTTTGTATTGCTCTACAACAAGCTCCTTTGTACTTCCTACCGCTACTTGCACCTCGCATGTTCTTTTAACTAGGCCTCACTGGATACACTCTACAATACCTAACAAAGGCTTTGACTGTACATCAGCAACTACAAACGAAATATTTTCCTTCTTCTTGCCATGCATGCACTGCAAACACACCACTCCCTTTGGTACAATAATACTGTTTCCAAAGGAGACCAACTTTATTTTCGTTGCTTGTAGTTCTAAACTTGTCATTAACTTTTTAAAACAATCATAGGGCAAGATGCTTACCTCGGATCCAGTATCCAACTTAAAGTTTACCTTTGAACCTTCCACAGTTATGTCTGTACACCACTGGCTTGGCCTAAGCCTAGGCACCTTAGACTGTACTGAGCTTACATACATTTGATTTTCTTGATCATCATCTGAACCTGTTTGTTCATCTACATCTACATTTTGTATGTCTTTCTTCTTTGATTACTTAAAACACACTTTAGAAAAATGATTTGAACCTCCACAACCATTACACTTTTTCCCATAAGCTGGGCACTTCCTTGGTGGATGCATATATCCACAAAATGCACAAACTTTTGATTCACACTGTAATGTTGTAGGGCTAAATTCTTTCTTTTTCTCTTCAATTTTCTTGTTTTTCATGCGAACGGGTTCCACGGTCCTAACTCGCATTCTTTCTTCCGCTTGTGAGGGGCCCCCTTCTGCACTCGCAATATCCTGTTTGACTAGGTCGGGCCCCGGGACTCGTAAATCTTTCTCGAAATACCCATCAAATGCCCAACACAACCCTAACGAAGGACGGTCATTTTTATCACTGAATCGTATGTTTGTGCACTTGCGTAGTTCAATCAGAACTTGTAAAAACGGTTCCCCTTTCCCTTTGCTGGGGGAAAAAAACTACTTTTTTTTCGTACACCAATTCTTCCCGGGGGTTTTGCAATTTTTTCAAATTTAGATAGGACATCAACCTTTTTGCCCACAATGTCCTGCTGAAAACTGAAACATTTTAAAAAACCTCTAGAGCCCCCTTTCCTATAAATTTAAAGTAGCATTCCCATTTCTTTTTTTCACTTTTTCTTCATTTTTACCTGGGCCGTCAATAGATTTCAAACCTTTTTTTGAACCGTTTCCCTATCACTCACGTTTTCCAAAGGTCTAGCACTGGGGTGGACAAAAATGCTGTTTCAGCCATGGCAATGAATTTTTTTAGCCATTAACCTCAAATTCTTTATTTTTAAATTCTCGCAATCCTGACACTCACGACGATATTTTAAATAGATAAAAATGTACTGCACACACCCAAAAACCTTCTTGACACCATGTCATTTTTAAAAATAAAAACAGGGAACTGTGATGATTGTCTTTATTCTCGTCCCAAAACATTATGTCAGACTACTCGAGGGCCCATGATGCTCCCTAAACCTAGCCTCCACCCGCCTGCCTGGGCAGCGCCCTTATCCCTGATCAATGCCAATTTCACACAACATCACACACTTTCATCTCACTTTTCGGGGGGAAAACTAAAGTATTTGTTTTATCGGCAATAAATCCAAGTCTGAAATAACATTATTCACCGTGTTGAATTTTATTAGTTCCTATAGCATTGAGTATTTACGGAAACTAACACAGCGAGCTAACAATGTCTTACTCATACAAAAAAATTCATCATTTTTTTTTACGATCATTAAAACTTATTAAACGGGGGAGGGGAGCACCGAGTGCCCTCCATAAAACTCAACGGCTCTCATTCGTGATTCTGTCCGTCTGTCTGTCTGTACTAAAAATCAGACGAACCGCTAAACAGATCGGGCTGTAATTTTAAACAGCATCCGGTACGAGTTTACTGAACTGCTAAAAAAATCCTATATCCTTGGAATTTAAATCCTTCAATAAAAAAAATTTATTTTTTAAATATCGATGGCTTTGTTTGGGAGCAGCTAGCGGGCGAAAACTACTGGCTTGCATGGCCTATTGGTAAGCATTTAGCCTATCGCCGGGGGGTTGAGGTTCGATCCCCGTTATCGAACTTTTTTTATATTTTTACACCCAATTTATTTTTGGGGGGTTTTTTAAAATGGGAAAAAAATTTTAGGTATTTTGTTTTTCTTGGGAAATTTGTTAATTTTTTCACGTTAATACTTTTTTGAGCACGTTTCGCATTTCAAATGTTCGATTTAAATAATTGGGGAAAACCCCAAAGTCTTTTTAAACAGTAGTGGCCATGTGTTTAGTCCCCGGAAATCATTCCTCAACTGAGAAAAATCCTTAGGTAACGGGGGGGAAGGGATGTTCCCGGGTAGGTACTAAACACGCTCACTCACTCATCGTTTAACAACGATTTGGGCTTTTCCCCCCTAGTGTGCAGTAAACGTGACACAGCCCATCAAAAAATTTTAAAACCAATTTTTTATGCAAAAGAAAGACATAAAATTAGTATGCACTTAGTGCTAAAGTTACTTATTTACTTGAAAACGGCTGAAAAAAAAGAAAAAAACGTTTATATCTACGCCATATATTTGAAAAAATGGTTGCAATTCTTCATTCTTTAAAGTCCAAAAAAAAGAGAAAATTTTTTTCATCGAAAAGAAAAGTGGCAATTTATGGTATGAAGGAATATGGTACTGAAAAATTTAAATTTTTCAAAACTTATTTGCGTTTTTCTTGATTAAATTAAACTTTAAAAAATTATTTATTTAAAATTTTTGTTATTTTTTTATTTATTTTCTGTTTTCATATTCTATTATTGTACATACTATTTAAAAAAAAAATATTAAAACATATAACCATTGAATTCATTAACATAAAATATTACAGAAGGCACAACATATCATCCCATTAAGCGCCCTAGTATCTAACACGTCGTATGTATCAATATGTTCTGGGGGTTAGCTTCGGGCCTACATTTTGGGACATGGGGGCAGAATTTTAAAAGAGCACAAGGAGAACACCGAGCGTCCCCCTGGCGGGGGTACGCGTACCTGAAGATTGAGACCTAACTTTGGAATCGGCCAAAAATTTTGAAGGACCAAAAAAAACCGAACAGGACCGGGAGGGTTGTCATAAAAGTTTGGGGGGAACCCTGGGGGCGGCAACATAATGATTGGTTGGCATTATTTTTTGTTCTTTAAACTTGGGAGCCCCGGGGTTCGGACCTCGCTAGTCAACCAAGTTTATCGGGTTTTTTTGTGTCTTGTTTTAATAAAAAAGGCATTCTCCTCATGTTTGAACACTTTTTTAACTGAGTAAAACCTGTTCATCTTCCAACTCGAATTTCTTAAAACACATTATTCCTGGTCACAATCTCTGAGTCAGGGGGGGTGGGGATCCTCTAGTTCTGGGTTACCCTTTGGGGTAAAACCCCGACTTATTGATTAGCTTAAAATTTAAAAATTTTTTCGCATTTTAAAGTAATAAATCCTTGCCAACCTGCCCCCCCCTAAAAGATAATATAACCTTAATTGATGTTATTACATATATAAAAAACGCAAAAATATAAACATAAGACCATTTCTCAAAGGCTCCAAATAACGTATGCACACGCGGGGGGAAGGAAATTTTACATGCACAGTTGTTAAGACTGCGAGACGGGGCCGGGGGTGTTTTTCCAAAAAAACTCAAAACTAAGTAACTTAACACAATGACCCCCTCTTTCCTCCCCCCTACCCGTGGCTGGTTTGACCAGCAGGACACCTCCTCCCATATCCCCTGGGATAAGGTGGTGCATAATGACCTACGGTTGACGCCCCTTTTTATCCAATGACAATGACACAAGAACGTGACAGAAATGACGACCGGACCGGGGAAACCCCTTTCATCCCCTTACCTTGGCTGGTTCTAATATTATCACCTTTTTTCTTTCTTTTAAAAACTAAAAAAACAATATAAAAAACCAACAACACACCAAAACCTTATTGCAATAAACTTTCAATATCCCCAAGGGGCAATATCCTAACTCTTGAAGCGCCCTATTTCTACGTTTCGTAAAAATCTCTCTTTACCAAACCCTACCATGGCTGGTTCTGAAAAAACATGGGACCCTCCTTCCCCGTATCCCCTAGGCTAGAGGGCGCTTTGGCCTTAGGGTTTTGCCGCGCTTTAAATTAAAATTAAAACCAAAAACGCGTTTACTTCCATGTTCGAGCAAACAATGACAAAGGTGAAACATATTGTTAGAAACATACTCTCATCAAATTTTTACCATTTGAGCGAGTTGAGAAGATAGCGTTGCAGCTGGGCTAGAGTGACGCAATATACTTGACGTTTGGCGCGCCTTTTAAAAACTGAATATTACCCCATAAATTCCGGGGTATTTTTCCGCGAGGGGGAAAGGGGCGAAGAAAAAAACACATTTTTGGGTTCCCCTGAAAAGTCTCTGGTATGAAGTTAATGAATGGAAGAAACCCGGGACGGGACGTAGCCTTCTCCTTTCGAAAAGTACCAAGGGGGCCAACGGCTTTACTTATCCTAAAAGGGCGGGGAAGCCTTGACAGTCATACCTTTACTAACCAACGCCGAGCAGACGGCGGGAGAAAGACGCCGAACTAGCTCTCGAAACCTCCTCTTCTCTAACCGCGATTTATTTTTATTTATTTATTTTTTTTATTGTTTTAAACAAATTTATGTGTTAAGGTTTCTAAAAGGGCTAGCCCCTTCACTTTTATGTCTAACCTACGTATTTTTAGGGCAGAGCGGTCACCCACTCTACCCCCCGACCAGCCCAAAAGTTTTTTTAACTCGGATTTCGGTGGGAAAACCCGGGTAAACGACCTCGGCTAAGCCGGGTCTCATTTTGTCAAATCATATTAACAATGGGCTTCACATGTTTTATTTACCCTTTAAACATTCAACATAATTTGTTTTCTTTGTCAAATTGGTTTTCTTCCTTTTACTCCTATATCTCCCAAAAAAAAAAGTTCTAAGATAGGCCGTAAAAATTTGGATGCAGAATGTTTTTCCAAAAAATGTTGCCTTTTTCCGCAATGTGATCTCTCCTAATCATGTAAAACTTTTAACATAAAAGGGGACAATCTTTCTAAATTTACAATTGAAATAATCTGTTTTAAAATTAAACAAATCATTTTATTTTTTTTTTCAAACGTATTAAATTTTTTTTGTTACTTTTTTTTCTATCTCAAAAACCCTAAACTCATTTCTATAACAACAAAATCACAGGCGTCTCAAAATATCTAATCGGGTTTGAAACCCGTTTTTTACGTCTTATTGTAAAGGAATTTGCCTGCTCTTTAAATTTGCATTCAATATCATAAAATAACTTTTTAAATAAAATAATAAATATAGGACTATTTCTTACCGGGGCGCACGAAAATAGTCTTCGACGCAGGGCGTAGAATTTCTCAAAACCCGTCGAGGGGGCGGGGGCCACTGATTGTTGAAAGCTGCGAACAACGAGGTATGGGCGCCTCACAGAGCAGCTCAGCAAGACAGATGTGGTTGTGTTTTTAGCCCTGATAATATTGAATATCGACACATTTACGAATGTTTAATAAAGACTTAGTTGAAACTGCTGGGTAAAAAGAGTCGTTTGTATCTGATATATTTAAAATTTGTTGTATACAGCGGCCTGTGATCTACAGAATGCTTTGGTGCTTTTTTTCGATGTACGCCTAGGCTACAACGAAAGCAAACAGTTTTTTGCACTGGATGTATTATTCTCGATCACCTATGGTGGATCCGCCCGCATAGGCCCTTGTATCAGTTTGAATTAGTTTTTAAACCCTGAACCCTTTCCTTATCTGCACGTGGCTGGTTCTTCCACATGCTTGTACCTCCCCATATCCCCTGGGCAGCGAGGTGCATTCGCCCAAAATTGACGCTTCCTAAACCAAATAGAACAATACTTTTTGGCATATCAAGCCGAAACTAAAGCGTTTGGCTTTAAAACTTAAAGTAGCTATGACGACCAACCCCTTTTACCCACATTTTTCCTCCCCCACACGTTTTCTAATTATTCCCGCCTGGCCCGGGAAAATTTGGCCTAGATCTTCTCTGCTAATCGTAAAAGCGAGGACCGAGACAAATCCATTTCACAAAAATAACAAGCATTTTGAATGTAAAAAAAACCAAAATAGAGGCGAGCACTGGCATTCGGTGTCGAGAAACCCTTTCCCCCCCGCTTTACGACCAAACCCACGACGACGACAACAACAAAGACACAAGAAACGATAAAAAAGTCGATGGCAAACCCCAAAAGTGATAACCCCCCCCCCCCCCCCCCCCTTTCCCCACCCCTTTCCCCTGGCTGGTTCTACAGAAGGGGCCCTCCCCCCATATCCAAAGAAAACGAGAGAGCCGTTCCCCCCCTCTTGGGGTCGGGGTAGAATAGGCACTGACATGGGTCTGCTAAACGTAAAAGGCATTTTAAAGAAAAAATCCACCTCGCAAACTCGCTACTAAGCGGGAAATAATTCTCCCCCAACCTTTAGGCGAGCTCTGGCAATCGTCGTTGGGGAAACCCTTGGGCCTTTCCCTTTCAAACCCCCGGGGACGATGACATTACACACGAACGATGCAAAAACGATGAAAAACCGGAAAAGTGAGAAACCCCCCTTTCCCTTTCCCCTTTCCCTGGGTGGTTTTTGGGCCCGCATGGGGGTCCTCCTCACCCCCCCCCCTTTGGGTAGAGTGGTGCATTATGCCTAACGGGTTTACGCCTCCTTAAACCAAAAAACCAAAAAAACCCAAAAAAAAAACGGGGGAAAATTTTGGCCCAGAGCATGCTCTGCTAATCGCGTAAAAGGCGATTTAAGAGAAAAAATCCACCCCGCATACTTCGCTTGTAAAAATGTAGTATTTTCTCCCCCAAAAGAGAGGGGAGCTCAAACAATTTTCGTCGGGGCCTTGCGCCCCTTTCCCTTTACGCCCCCGACGACGATGACACAACGACAACCACGAAATATGACAAAGACTTTACGACCGTGACGTGAGAACCCCCTTTCCCCCCCTTACCCGTGGGGGTTTTCCCAAACCCGCTGGGGGAAGGCGATTTAAGAGAAAAGTCCCCCTCGCAATCATCAGCTAGTAAGGTGGGGTATCTTTCTCCCCAAACTAAGGCGAGCTCTGGCAAACGTCGTCGGGGACCTTTCCCCTTTCCCCTTTACGACCCCCTCAACGAGATGACACAATTACACCACGAAAGATGACAAAAACAATGACACCACGACGTGAGAAACCCCCCTTTCCCCCCTTTACCCTGGCTGGTTCTGACCAGCATGACCCCCCTCCCCCCCCCCCTCCAGGCTAGAGTGGGGGCATTTGACCTCTAACCGTTTACGCTCCTTAATCCAAATAAACCAAAACCAGTATTGAGTTTCATTTTTTAAAACTAATAAAAAATAAACCCTTTTTGCTGTCCTATCCTTTTTATGTATTTTTCTTTTTGTATTAAATTAGAAAACATTGTAAACTTAACACAATTAATTAATTTTATTCTTACAATAACCCGGGTGCCAATTGACCAAAACCGGTTGAAACGCCCCTGGTTTTCTCACTCGTACTGAGAGTTTTTTAAAATATTCAAAGTAATCTCGAGATACGTGCAAATTTTTTTCAGAAACTGCTCCAAGCTCGCTATCTCTCATTCCTCACCAGGTAGCGTCGAGTCGCAAATAATTCCGAATCCTCTAACTCTGAGCAAAAGAGATAGTCTACGTGCGTGTGAGCTCTGATGAGGGGGGTCACGGGCTCGATCCCACCACCCCAAACCTGACTGAAATTTTCCCCCAGGTTTTCTTTATAGTTTTTAAAGCATTGCTGGTAGTGAGTCCTCTGTAACAGCCCTCGGGCATTCCCTTATCATATGGACATCAATCCAGAAGTTAAACAATCTATCTCAGCGGGGTATCAGGACCTACGGGAGTGTTTCCCAATTAATGAAGTTGAGAAACCTTCTTATCAGTTACCTAACACCCTAATAACCTGGTTAGTCACCTACACCGGCCATCCTTACTTAAAAGTGTTATTCACACGGTAGCGTGAGAGTCGCAAGCAATACCGTGTTAACTCTACTTCCAGTTTGAACAGAGCGCCGTATACTTTGTGTTCGTCTGGTCCTGAGTTTGAACAATCAGTTGCGCGTTATGACCTCACGGTTGACGCGCCCTTAATCCAAATAAACTTTAAACATTCAGTTGAACATTAAAGATTTACTTTGGTTTTATCAGGTCGGAATATAATGCCTTGCGCACGCAATTAGATCTCTCCCAATCATATGACTAGCTTCTTTCATATGATAACTGCGACAAAGTTTCTTAATCTCTTATTCAAACCCAGCAATACGTAAGTAATGGTAAAGTGACGGCTACTTGCCGGCACTTCTGGCCACTGATGAACATTGCCTGTCCAGCACCTGAAAAGTGTCCAACCATCAGTGGCAAGCCATTTTGTGGTAGCCCAAACCTAAAAATTCAGATATCATAATCACTTTTTTCAAATTACTTATTTCTCTTTTACTTATATCAACATCTCCATCACCTTCTTTTCTTTTTATTAATTTATAAAACAATATGAAGATCTGAATATTTTATTAAACACTATCACAGGCGGCGCAATATGACCTAACCGGTTGAAGCTCCCTAGATTCCCATGTCGCCGTTGAACTCATCATCATCCTGTGACTCCTTGGTCTTGTTGTTAGCGGCTCTGCTTCCAATGCAGAAGGTCCAGGGATCGGTTTCCTCAAAAGTCAGAAGTTTTTTAACTACTGATTTGGACTTGAAGTCCATCAATTCTTGTCTTAGGAGTTTGTAAACGGTGACTTTGGAGCCGCCCTAGAAACGAAGCACATAATCAATTCAGAACTGTTCTGAATCGGCCTTTTTGATTCTGGCGTTGATCCGCAAGTGTTCGCACTGTCCATACCACTGATTGCTATATTTCGTATTAAAAATATTGATCTTTGGTTGGTTACCGCTCACTCGTCGATTGCGTCGGAGCCTACAGGATTAGCTTGGTATCTTTGATTTACTGTCCTTCACTGAAAATCAGTTATATAACTAATAGGGGAGACTCTAAATACAATTAAAGGGGTATTTAAGCGCTAAACTCAAAAAATATATTTCATTCAGGCTAACTAGTAATGAATTTAGCAATTAACAGAAAAATTATTGGGGCCACCATGACCTCCCAAAAAATTGTCAAACATGACATTTTTCGAGCTAGGTCCCATCGGCAAAAATCTCCCATAAGAAATAACATGGGGACGATCTTTATGCCCCGTGACCTTGGAGGATTTTGATCCAAAAAAATATTGGTCATTATTGACGTACTCTACAGCCTTTTCTGAAAATTTTCTATATTTTGTTTTGTAATTTGGGCAAGTAGTTCGGTCAAAATATGCTGATTACGAAGATGGGGTGTGATTTTGGAATGCATATTTTTGCATGTTTGAGGGTATATTTTGGCACAGTTTCAAGACACGATGTAAAAAATGAGCATTTTAGATTGGTACTATGCTCTAGAATCTATGTGGAACAAAAAAGAAGCAGGTTAAAGCCGATTTGAGAAATTTTCCAAAACACCAATTTTTGCACATTTCTGGATCAAAAAAATTGAAAAATTCGTGTTAAATCACAGTTACAAAGATAAAATTTTTTAAACTGTCATTTGAGTGTAGTATTGTGCTATAGATCATGTGGTTAAAAATAATTTTTTGACTTTATAGCCCCTTTAATTTATTTTATTTATTTAAAAGTCATTCTGAATCGGCCTTGTTGATTCTGGCGTTGATCCGCGGGTTTTCCGCGGTTAACGCTCACTCGTCGATTGCGTCAGGGCCTTCATGGTTGGCTTGATTGCTTTGGATTACCGGCCCCCACTTAATCATTAAAATGACAGAGTGCAGAGTAGACTCTGAAAAGGAATGTATTTATTTGTTGTTCTGATGAACTTAATGTGCGTTGAAAAGTGATCCACTCCTGGCAGATATTTGTTTGATAATCGCGCGTGTGAGGGGTGGGGTCAAACTTGATTCAAGTTTGAGCATGAATAGTGTCGTAAATTAAATAGTGGCATTGCTTTGTAACCACCACATACACTCCCACGTCTATTAGTTATATACAATTAACTTGTAAACAAACAACTTATTATTTAAACTTTTTTTTTGAGGAGGTTGTTGTGTAGGCCACACACGTCTGACTCACGGATACCTCTTAACCAGAGAAAAGGTGTATTGCCAGATGTGACACATGTGATGAACCTTTAACCGTACATCATGTGATAGCAGAATGAACCAAATATGATGCCTTGCGCACGCAAACTGATCTCTCACAATTATATGAGGAACTTCTACCATATGATAACGGCTAAAAACTTTCTACATTTCTCATTCAAATTTATAATATTTCTCCCCGAATCGTCGTCGGAGACCTTGCCCCCTTTCTTTTGACAACCACCCGACGACGATGACAAAGACAATAACGATCGCGACGTGAGATTTCTCCCCCTGTCCTCTTCTACCCGTGAGCATGGGCATGGACCCCTCCTCCACAGCATTCGCAGCCGAAGACTTTTGAAAGAGAGCTTGGCTGCTGCTTTTTTTTCTTCAAATTTTTGTTTTTGGGGATATCCCTTTAACAAGAAACTCTATCTAACTTGCGAAACTATTCCTAGCTAGACCCAGAGCATGGCTCTGCTAAGGCGAGGAAAGAGTCTATCTCGCAAACATCAGCTAGTAAGTAGCGGAGCACATTGCTCCCCAAAACTAGAGGCGAGCTCTAACAGTCGTCGTCGTTGACCGTTGACGACATTGACAACACGAACGATGACAATGACGATGACTACCGCGTTGCGAAATCCTCCACGTTCCTCCCCCTCCCCGTGACTGGTTCCGACCAACGTAGGATTTTACTCCTGTATCGGCGTATTATGACCTAAAGGTGGACGCGCCATTGATCCTTAAAACTTGGATTTATCAATGAAAATATCCTACTCGTTGATGTTAACCTATGGATATGACAACGTCGACAAACTTTTTTAAAACCATTTTCGAAATAATTTGTGTTACCTTAATTATTTATCTAAACTGTTCATCTTTTTAACAAAATATTATTTATTTTTATCATTACCGATTTATCATATTCTATTAGTTTATTATGTAAAAAACAATATACAAAACAAACACAAAACTCAATTCTTAAACATACAATGCCACTGGCCGTGCAATATGACCTTCCCGGTTCAAGTGCCCTGGTTTCTCACGACGTCGTGTTGTCTATGGTTGCGTTCCGTAGAAGCGACCGGTCGACCGGTCGTCTATTATATCGTTCCGTAAATCAGATTGGGCGACCACTCGACCCATTGCCGAGCGTACCGTAAATGTTGTGGTCGACCTGTGGTCGCGACCAAAACGCCCAACGTTTTGAGGTGGGCGTAGTGGTCGTTTCATTGAAGTAGGGCGC
This sequence comes from Sweltsa coloradensis, assembly GCA_024449915.1. Lineage (NCBI taxonomy): Eukaryota > Metazoa > Arthropoda > Insecta > Plecoptera > Chloroperlidae > Sweltsa > Sweltsa coloradensis. Next base: position 12,632 of record JAMZAV010006078.1, on the reverse strand, counting down.
CATTTTTGAAATATATGTCTGCTGATGTGTATTTTGCTGTTTACTCATATGTAGATCAACTGATTGAGCTGTAAAGTCTCGATTGGTATGCTTAGAGAACATGTCAAGCATACGTGGAGGTAGGCTTAAGCTTTCGTGTATTTTCTGTGCTTGTTTTACTAGTAGGCCTAGGCCTAAGCTGGTCGAGGGTTGTTCTAAAGCCCTGGCCTAGACCTAGGGCCGAGAGGGCAAAATATTCAAATATTTATTTGGCCTAGAGCATATACAGACTACACATTGCCTGGCAGTCGTATTTACCCATTTATCTCTTGCCGTTCCATCGCCATTTTACCGCTGGCAAAATTCGAACGTTTCTAGTTCGGAAGTGTTCCGTTGAAGGTCGCGACCAAAGCGACCAACGACGGGTGACGTCACGACCTATCGACGACCAGTGTGGTCGACCGGTCGCTTCTACGGAACACAACCTTAGTCCCCGCATTCGTTTGGAACACTACTCTTGCAGGGAATCAAACGTGGTTTCAACTCATTGGTGTATGCGTTTCCTTTCATTTCTGTTCGAGCAACAGAACACCCCGAAACTAGAGGCGAGCACTGGCAGTCGTCGTCGTGGACCCCTCCCCATTCCCTTGACGACCTCCCCGACGACACCAACATGACAACACAAACGAAGACATAGACGATGACGACCACGACGTACCCCCGTCTGGGCCCGAGGTGGATTTCGTCCCAGCGCCTTAAAACAAACTTAGAACTATTTACGAGGCATGTATTTACCAATAGAAAAACCAGGAGATGTCAGGAACGTCCTAGCCCTATAGTTATCATCAACACACACCAAACTCGGTCTATTTATTCACTAACAATATCTCATGAGGCGCAATATGACCCACTCTGTTGAAGCGTTCTAGTTTCTCACGGGGTTCTAAACAGGATTGAGAGTATTCGGATGTGTTATAGACACTACGAGGACGTCCCGCATAAGGCATGGGATTTAGTAATTGCCCTGCACTCTCATCTACCACCCCTCATCGCCTCGAATATCAATAATGCAAAAATAGGGTCGTATGTAATATCCGTAATGTCTAGCTAGCAACATCATTATGATGTTGGCGTGAATGAGTCTCTATTCAATAGATGGGTGTTTTGAAGAACGTGTTTTGTTATGTACGACGCGCTACAATGAAGACGATAATTAAAACCACCGAGAAGAGAATGAAATCATGTGAAACAGTGGCTACTTTTAGAAACAAAATTATTATATTATCGTGTAAAGAACCTCAATCGTAGCTTATATTCTGATAACTGCGACGGAAATTAAAAAAATTAATTCTTATTAGTTTGTTAAGCCAAATTTAATTTACATTAAACACATTCCGGTTGTCATTCAAAAAAATTATTGTTCATTTGCTTTCGCTATGATCTCTATAGTTTTTCAAAATATAAAGTTAGAAAAACATTATCATCAAAATCACAACAAATTTTTATTTTTTCACAAAATCACAGGCGTCGCAATGTCACCTAACCAGTTTGAAGCGCCCTAGTCTCTCACGTCTATTTAAGTTTATTTTATTAATTAATAGGCGATGCTAAACTTCCGTATGATCGCCGTCGAAGGCACAATTCTCAACATAATCAAGTAGGCATAATTCTTTTTGCATTTTATCAAACAAGAATCAAACAATTCCGTTATAATATTCGATTTTTTTAATGTACATCTTTTAGAAGGGGATTTAATAAAAATAAGATTTTTAAGAGAGATATAAATATTTGGATATATTAGATGATATAATATGATCAAAGTGCATCTCTCAAACATCAGCTATAGCAGCTCTCTTATGGGAGACTCACGCGATGCGAAAGTTTCGACCCCGATGACAACCCTGTTCTTTCTTGTCAAATCATGAATTATTTGTCTTATGAACTATATTTTATGCCTTAGGTAATGAATTCCTTTTAATTTGACGTTTATACCGGTATAATATGTTTTGTTTCACAGTTTCTATAGCATAGTTACAATGTAAAATTACTCATTAGTCATTACCTTACCCGTGACTGGTTTCCACCGTCTGGGCCGGGGTAGAATTTGGCCCAGAGAATGGCTCCCATTATCCGTGGCTGGTTCGACCAGAATAAGACCCTCCTCCCCACATTCCCTAGGCTAGAGTGGCGCATTATTACTTACCAGTTAACGTCCCTTTATACAACAATCCATATCCAGTTGTTCTCTCCTGTATTATCTTGAACTCTCATGTTACCTCATAAACAATTTATTCTCCATGTCATATAAAGAACTTCTGTTATATGATAACGGCGATAAAATTTCAAAAATTTTAATCTAATTTTATTCATATCAAACAAATTCATTTAAGAAAAAATACCTTTTTAAAAATTATATTCATTTTTTAAACTTTAAAGACAGTGTTCAGATAGCTTAAATTCACTCCAAGCTATAAAAACTCATGTATTCTAGTCATCATTTATAACAAGAAATCCAATTCTATTTAGAAAAACTAACCTTCAAGGGATATATAATAGAGTTTTGCTGGATACCTGGACACGTTGGCATAGAGGGAAATGAACACGCTGATCGGGCTGCTAAGGAAGCTTCCCAGCGTCGCGACGTCGATTTCAATCTAGTTCCCGTTCCAGATGTCAAGAGTGGATTCAAGCAAAGATTGTTGGATTTGCGACAAGCATCTTGGGATGTGTTGCAAAATAACAAATTGCGTAGTGTGATGCCCACATTGACTAATAAAATTCGTCCACCTACGTCTCGACTCTCACGTAGAGAAGAGGTGGTATTGTCTGGAATTCGTATAGGCCACACACGCCTAACTCACGGATATCTCTTAACCAGAGAAAAGTTTTTTTTTCATTTTTTGTGACCCATGTGATGTACCTCTAACCGTACATCATATGCTAGCAGAATGTACCAAATATGATGCCTGGCGCACGCAGTTTGATTTCTCCCAATCATCTGACGGACTTCTATCATATAATAACGGCGACAAACTTTCCAAATTTCTCATCCATAGTAATGTATTTAAAAAATAAAATTCACATCATCCATTTTTTTTTTAAATTTTAATTTCATTCACACACATAACTTTTATTTTGCTATTTCTATCATCATCATTAATTGATTTTGTTATTTATGCACTTAGAAAACAATATAATCATCAAACACACCTGCTTTAACTCATATCATCAACTTTCATTTACGGCGCAATATGACCTAATCGGTTGAAGTGCCCAAGTTTCTCAGGTCGTCGTCGTTCTGAAAGAAAAACTTCATTAAGTTAGCTATAATCTATGGAATTAAGGTTTGAATATAAGTTTTTTAGGTTTATAATAACAACTTAACAAGTTACAATAGAAACTTGACAACAATCCCTTACAATGCATTTAAAAAGCACTTGCAAAGGAAAAGTGGTCCTACGCAAACTAAAAACTTACAAAAAAGCTCATCCATCAACGTGGCGGGACTTAGGCGTTTTCCTAGTTTAAAAACTTAAATTCGGCTCTAAATGTACGTTGTGGTAGTCACGTGAGCTTAGCAGGTATGAGCGAGGGTTTATTTATCGATTTGGTTAATCGGGAAACACTCCCGTGGGTGTAATTGTTTTTTATTTACTACAATTCAGAAATTAAAAAAGTCCGCCCCAACCGGGAATCGAACCACGGATCTCCCACATTCCAGGTGGACGTCTTAACCACTAGACCATCAGGACGGGTACATTTTAATCTCTGAATTGTAGTTGCATTATACATCTGAATGGATGGAACAGTACTGCAACGAATATCTGCTGCCTTTGAACTGACCACCAAACATTAATTATAATGTCATTACCTTTACGCAGGTATGAGCGAGGGTTTATTTCTCGATTTGGTTAATCGGGAAACACTCCCAAATAACGTTCAACACCATTAGGGTCAAATCTGATCGCACCTACAAGTGAGCCCATACCAAATATAGGAGAGAAGCATCATACTGCAACACCAAAAAGAAAGCGAATGTCACTCATCAAGTACTATGGATGTAGAAGAACCTCAACTCAAAAAGGTCCACCTTATCTGCTCATATGACATGGATACAAAGTACAAACTGTGTCACGTCAGGATGCATGTGGAGGATTGGTAAATTTCTTCTTTGAAATTAAGAAAATAATTAATTTAGGCCTAGTGGGACACAACATTGGTTTTGTTCTGAGGTTTTCATTCTCATACTTTTTTAAATTTGCTTCATTAATTAATTATTACATTTAATATACTTGTTGAATTTTTCACCAAAATTGCTGTGTTTTAATGCATTGTTCTTGTTATATTACTACCGGTATCTCAAATATTTAATTAACTGTAGTTCATTGTTGTGTCTGAATCTATGTAATAGATTTATTTTATTATTGTCCCCCTTTGTAAATCAGTTTTTTTAACTAAATATGAAATACGTTAAATAATTTATTGTTTTTAAATCTATGGAATTGTGCATACTGGAACATTTTTTAAACTAATCTATAATTGTGCTATACCCTAAAGATAAACTAGAGAGGTCTGTCCAGGTCGAACGTCGTACACACAAGAAGCAATTGCAACTGATCTGGTTGTTAACACCGGTTCAGCGCACAATGCAGTAAATGATGTACTTACATTACAAGCCATCGCTCACCATATTCTGCCAGGAGAGATCTTCGAAAAACACGAAGATTTTTTTCAAAACTACTGCGATACAGCATTGAAAAAACCAACAAGGCATCACTGTTAGTTTTGAAAGGTTCTGGGTTCTCTGACCAAATCATTGGGAAGATTGCAGCAGCTAGTTTGAACTATGACCACATAAAGTCAGTTTTTGACTCATTGAAAAGAGACGGGATCCAACATTTATTTCAGGAAAGTGTAAACGGACATCCTCGTATGACAAGAAACAAAAGATTATTGGGCTTGTAATTAAACATTTCTCAAAATTGCAAAACAAAACACAAATGCTTAGGCAAAATTCTTGAAGAACACTGACATTGGTACATCAATGGGGTGAGGTTGTTAGAAAAGGGCAGCCCCAAAGTCGAACGACATACTAAACAATATGACAACTGTTAGAGTTAATTCATTAAAATAAACATTTATAAAATACAAAGCAATGTAGGCCCACAAGTGCTTCAAACCCCAACCTCTGAACTACAATTCGATTTGGTCTTATTTTTTCCATGATATTTTGTATTTTTTTATAATTGGAGATCAGATTAGAGATAATAATGTGCTCACTCAACAATAACATAATAAATGATCACATTATTTAATATTTATTGTTAATGTAATTTACTAATTGATAATAAATTGCAACTTCATTGGCTGCCTGTATAAAACAAGTATCATCTTTATATTTCTTATACCTGTTAGTGTTGGACACTTACTTAGACAGTAGCAAAATAAGATTTTTAAATCTCCCTCCAAATGTGCTAAGGCTCTAAGCCAATAAGATTTGAGCTTAGTTTACAGGGTTGCCAAGTCAAATCGTCAGAATGCACTTCAGGACTCTATAACTTCTAAATTAGTTCAGGAAGGTACTATTTTCTTGTTTCTATTTCATTCAGAATTTAATATTCTTTAAGAAAATCAGTTTTTAAAAACTTTTTATTCGCAAGAAGTTATTTAAAATAATAAGTGAAGGTCGAAAAGTGTATGTATTTCCATGTCCCTGTGCTATGGTATAGGGTGACCTTGAAACTATCGTCCTGAATATCTCGTTAATTAGTTCAGGATGCCTGGTTTTTCTTTTTACATTATTGTGTAACAGGTAAATATCTGTTAATATGCCAAATTTGAAACATTTTTATCCACGTCGAGATACGCTTGAGCTACCTTAGGAGCTAAGGCTCGTTGTAGGCACATGACGCAAAGGCCAAAAGACCTTTGAGTTTAAAGAAGTTCTCGTCGATCGGACATTGGGAAGTGGGTGAAATATTGATTATAAGATTCCGTCCAGACAGACAGACAGACAGACAGACAGACAGACAAAAAAATGAAGCTAATATAAGCGTTGTTATGAAATATTGATTATAAGATTTCGTCTAGACAGACAGACAAACACATGAAGCTAATATAAGCGTTGTTATAATAATAATAATAATAATAATAATAATAATAATAATAATAATAATAATAATAATAATAATAATAATAATAATAATAATAATAATAATAATAATAATAATAATAATAATAATAATAATAATAATAATAATAATAATAATAATAATAATAATAATATTAGACGGTTTTCGGGACATTGTACCGCGTTATTAAGAGTGTAATAACACATACCTGTGTTATTGCGCGCTTGACGTTTCGCAGCCTACTGTGAGCCGCATTGTCCAAAGACTGAAGAGATTCCTGCTTTGCTCCTGGTTTGAGCCCTCGTTTTCATCCCATGTGTGCCTGCGGTGGAAGATGATATTGGCCACATTGCCTGTTGTGTGTGTGGGGTGGAGGGGGCGGGGGATGGCGCAACGATGGTCTGTCTGTCCGACTCTGGTTGCTGTTTTACTATTCCACTCTTCGTACGTTCCAGTGTCGGACCCCAAGATGGACTTAATTTGAATCCATCTCCTCCATTGAAATTATTGTCGTTTTTTCGGATTTCCACGCCTCCCTGATGTATCTCGGCAAAAAGTTGGTATTGGAGTTGAGGACTCGTGTGTTATCAAACTGAATTTGGTGTCCTGGGTTTGAAATATTCTCCTGGGCGTGTTTAGCCAGCGCAGAGTTGTTTGAGTCGCCTTTCCTGCAGTGGGCCATGTGTTCGATTATTCTTGTTCTAATTGTTCGGCCCGTCTGTCCGATGTACACTTTACCACACTCACAGGGAACTTCGTACACTCCCGAGACCATTAGAGGAATATGGTCTTTGACTGAGTTTAGTGACGCTTGGAGTTTTTTATGTGTGGAGTAAACAGGGTGTATGTCATGCTTCTTTAGTATACGCGCTATCTTGTCGGTGACCTGATGAACATATGGAAGAAAAGCTTTATTTTTTACATTGTCAGTTGATTTATCTTTCTCTACAGGTTTTTGAGATACACTTTGTTGTTTGAATGCTCTTCTTATGGCAATGGGATTGTATCCATTCTGCACTAAAGCTGTTGTGAGAGTTTTCTTTTCGTTTATAAAGCTTTGTTTATCGGAAATACGCACTGCCCTAGTTATAAGGGTATTCATAACTGCTCGTTTTTGATTCGGATGGTGGTGTGATTGAGCGTGCAGGTACTGATTAGTGTGCGTGTCTTTCCTGTATACACTGTGGCCTAGTTTTCCATTATTTAGTTTTGTTACCAGTACGTCTAGGAAAGGTAGACTATTGTTTTTCTCTCGTTCGATAGTAAATTGAATGCTTTTATTGATACTGTTGAGGTGTTGGTGGAAACGTGTTAGCTCCCAGTCATATAACGCGGTACAATGTCCCGAAAACCGTCTAATATTAATATAACGGTCCGCGAAAGTCTTCAATCCTTCATCAATAATAATAATATTAATAATAATAATAATAATAATAATAATAATAATAATAATAATTGTAATAATAATAATAATAATAATAATAATAATAATATAATGTGAACTTGGGACAGTGATATCTAACAAGATTAGTATGTACGTGAAATATTGGACGCATATTTTGTCGGATAATTATAAAGATAGGAATCACCATTGAAACGAAATGTAACATTAGGATAACGTTTATTTGCAATACAATGAACAGTAAAATGAATCCTTCATACAAAGATAATGGCTCAAATAGACAACATACAAGTCATCAATTTAAAGGTATAATGAGGTAGAGTAGAAACATTCACAGTGCTTTAACAAAAATAAGTGTTGGCATTTTTTCCTTAAAAATTAAGTTTAAACAATACACACTAACTGAAATGAAAATATTAATACATCTTTAATGAGAACCATTCTCAAAACCAGGTAGTCTGCTAAACGTTAACCCTTAAAACCGAATATAAAACTTTAAATAATGTAAATGTCAAAAGGTATTTAATGTCTACACACTACACAAGATCATTTTCTTGAATCCAAGGGATGTACTGAGAAACCAATGTGAATGCAGTGTAGAGCTGGGAGAAGCAGGGGGATCTGTCTTCAAAGGGCTTGAAGGCGATGCTGACCACTCCTCGCAGATAGTACTTGTTAGAGCTAGGGTGAAGGAACACGAGTCCACCACCCGAGTCCCCCCCACATACGCTCAAGCTCTGGTTCACATAACCAGCGCAGATCTTGTCCGAGCCCAGGAGACTCTTCTGATTTGGTGGGATCGAGTCTATACATGTGCTAGAGCGCACGTAAGGCAGGTCCAGGTACTTGAGGGAGTCACTCAGGTTCCCCTCCTCGGTTACGCCCCAACCAGCCACCTGAAACAAGGGACACACATCTTTCACATCGTTCGCTAAGTCTGTTACAAGAACTGGCCAATATGTTTTGCGACTCGTTACCAATGGAGTTTACAGTCAACAAAGTCAAATATCCTCATTCAGATGGTGATGAGTTGACTTCGCTGGACACTAAAACCTTTCACTACCACATCATCAGCTGTTACGTAGGAAAGTATAGGTACTTCCCGAAACTGTGTTGTGTAAAACGTGTACGCAATCAGTGGCTGACACAATGTTACGTAGCCGACCGAGCTTCAGGATGTAAGCACTTTCTCCTATTTCTGTACATCATATTGAGAGTTCTCCCGATGAGAATACACAAGCCTACTTACAACGCCGACAGATCCGACTGTGAGTTGGTCTCGCTCCAGAATGTTGTCCCAATCAACGCAGATCAGGTTTATCTTCAGGTTGATGTCGAACGGAGACTCCAGATGTAGCAAGCCGATGTCGTAGACGAAGTCCGCGTTCCGGCCTCGGAAAGTGTCGTGTATAACAACCTCTGAGATGTTCCTCCTCTGTACGGCAGTGTCGGGGTCGTCCCAGGCGCGGAGGAGCTTGCCGGCAGCCACCTTGTACAGACTGGCTGACTTCTTCTCCTGCGCTGACTCATTCCAGAAACTGTGCGCGGCTGAAATATTAACACATTGACACCTTTAATACTTTAGTTTTGACTTGTTCATAATAACATCAGCGATCAAAATAATAAATAGCCGACAAAGTAACTAAAAATATAATAACTGTAGTGATAAAGCACTGCTTTGTAAATATTGTAATTCGAAAAAAATGATACTAAAAAGTGAAAAATAATTTATGATTTTGGAGATGTTCAAAAGGAGGGTTGTCTGGAGGAACAATTGATTTGATACAATCTATCACAAGAGCTTCGCTTCCGCAGAGATCGGTGGTGATAAAGGAGGGGACTGAAAAAATGTAAATTTTAGTGATTATTCTAAGGGGGAGGGGAGGAGATAAAGCAAATAATATTTAGTAATAATTGATGTCTTCAAAGTTCTTCAGGGTTGAAATGAAACTGCTAATCTTCTCCTTGACAGAGGAAGCTCATGCGTGGTGGACGGGACCTTCAGGATCTGAACTAGCTCCCTGGTGTAACAAGGTGAATGAAAGCATTATTAAGACTCGCTCCGCCTCAATCTTTCTTTCTTACCCGCCACAACAACTTGGGGTTTGATTAAGGTTCCGCCGCAGATCTGATCTATATTTCCAGAGCCTGGCTTAACCTCGTAGATCCCGACGTGCCAGGGGAGCTCCCCGACCTTGGCGAGCTGGCCCCCGGAGATGAGCGGAGCGCCAGCGTTGGTGTTGCGTCGCCCGCAGTCTGGGGACAGACACGAATCACCGTACTAACACAGATAGATTCTGACTGAGTTTAATGTTTGAGTGTACGCCTGGTATTCTACATCGCCGTCCATGCTTGAGTGTTGTATTTGCAGGACGACCACTTGATGACGACCCAAGGCAGGGCTGCATTGATTATGATTATTATTGTATAGCTATTCTTGATTCTTTCGAGAATCCAATCTTTGTTGTACAAAGTCAATTTTGCAGTCCAATCATATTGTGTTTACAAACAAATTAATTTGTAGTAGGCCTAAGGGGTAACCATACAAAAATGCAAAAACTTGCAAAAAAAGGGGCCAAGCCGAAAACGAGGAAGATACAAGTGGCTCAACTACATAAAGTGGTGAGATCTAGAAGTTTGTCCAAACCCATTATTTTGTTAAAAATAATAAATATTTTTATTAATTTTATAATAAATTAATAATATATCAATAACCATATTATTTTCTAACTATAATCATGAAATAAATATATTAACATAAAACACATAATACATAAAATAAATTTATTGAAACATTTACATGTGGAAATATCAAAATTAACAGACGCCATTCAAAATTAAAATCTTGGTCGATGAATTTTAAACTTGTTTGTCGTTACTGACAAACCATAACATAACCAATCCAAATCCATCGTCCAAGCTTTTGATTTTGAATGGCGTCTGTTAATTTTGATATTTCCACATGTCAATGTTTTAATAAATTTATGTAATGTTTTATGTTATTTTTTGTCAATATATTTATTTCATAATTATAGTAAGATAATTATATGGATATTATTGATTCATAGCAGTTGTCGTAAATGTTTGCCCCGACTCTGGGCAATATATCAATAACTATATCCTTAAAGCGGGCTTTTGCTTAAAAACCTTATGTAAATATGGCTTTTGATATATTATTAATTTATTATAACATTAATAAATGTATTTATTTTAAATTTATAAATATATTTATTATTTTAAACAAAATATTGGGCTTTGCCACACTACTTGATCTCACCACTTTATGTAGTTGAGCCACTTGTATCTTCCTCGTTTTCGGCTTGCAAGTTTTTGTTTTTTTATTTGGTAAATCAATAATTTTTTTAGAACGTACACGGTATGGATGTTAGCATTCAAGTAGAGAAAATTACTTTATTTACAATTATTCAAAATAAAATCTCACTCATTGATAATTAGAAGGTTTGAGCATCGCAATTATAAATAATATCACAAAGAAATTAATTTATTGTTTCGACCACCACTCCTATGCATTTCAAGTGTCAATTAAAACTAGGGAAACGCCAAAGTCGTTGTTAAACGAGATAGTGAGCCAAGTGTTGAGTACCCGGGAACATTCCCTTTACTCCCCTATACCTAAGGCTGGATCTAGCCCAGTATGAGGAATGATACCGGGTACTGAACACCTGGCTCACTCACTCGTTTAACAACGACTTTCGCGTGTCCCTAGTTATTTAAATTGAACATTTAAAATGCGGATCGTGTTTAAAACGTATTAGTGTGAAACATTAAAAAATTTCATGAAACAAAATCACCTAATTTTTATTTCCCATTTAACACACCTCAAAAATAATATGTGATTGTTTAAATATAAGAAAATTCGAACTAACGTGTATCGAACCACATCCCTTCGTGCGGTAGGCTAAATGCTTACCACTAGGCTATACCAGCCACGTAAAACTTGTCCGGCTAGCTGCTTCTAAACAGATGCTATCGATAATTTAAAAAATCACATTTGTATTAATTGTAGGATTAAATCGAAATGGATCTAGCTGATTTTGTTAACAGTTCTCAGTAAACTCGTACTGGATGTCTGTTTAAAATTTCATCGTAATTTGTTCAGCGGTTCGGCTGATTTTTGACGTACAGACAGACAGACAGACAGAATCACAGAATAAGAGCCGTTTAAGTTGAATGGGGACACTCAATCGCTCCGCTCCCTCGTTTAATAAAGATCAAATTATTTAAGCATTGTTATTTTGGCTTCTCAAACTTTATACATTGGGGGCCAACGCCAATCCGTTTCTCGACAAATCACGAATTAAATAATTTGTTATATTTCCATTATCTCAGCTTCCGGTCATCTATTCCAATTACCGTTTGTAAAGCAAATGGCCACTGAGATGACTGACATCGGTGCAAATTTTGGCTTCTCAAACATTATCCATTGAGGCCACAAACCAACAGTCATCTGTAACTCTATCCAATCCGTTTCTACCAAACACGAATTAAATAATTTGTTATTTTTGCATTATCTAAGTTTCCGGTCATCTAATCCAATTAAAGTTTGTAAAGCACATGACAGCTGAGATGACTGACATCGGTGCAAATTTGGTCTTCTCTAACATTATCCATTCAAATCCCACACACTGATACGACCTTCGTCATCCACCCACCCAGCCAGCCAGCCAGTCAACACAAGGAAGAAAGTCATTTTGAACGATCTTGACGTCTCAATAACTTCTAGACGCATCAGCAGATCAGGATGAAATTTAAAATGGGTCATCTCAAAACAAAAGCCCATCGATTGAAGCAAGTTGCAGGTTTCTTTCTCCCATGGTTTCGCGTCGGCGACACCGTGTAAAGTGCCAATGTAGGCGTGCGGTAATAGGCGCTAGTGGAAGCGGAGCCGCGCGTGGCTTGGCCTCCGCACACCTAGATAATAAGCATGTGATCACATCATGTATGAAGACTAGATCTGTAGCAAATCATAAAAGCAGCACAGTTTGTGAGAATGTGTCAGATTCCGTATAATACTGGTGTTGCTATAGAAGAAAACGTAGGCTTCTAAATTTCATAAGCAATTATAGACTCAGAATTTGATTTTTTCTTGTTTTATGTTA
>JAMZAV010006077.1:0-34164 GCA_024449915.1 Sweltsa coloradensis | reverse complement strand
ACTACTCAATGCTCTTTCAGCTCCCATTATCACACTTAGGCCTACAGGCCAAACTCCGGTAGACTCTTAATGGAGTCACATTGAATTTAATATTGCACAAATAAGCACAGACCAAACCGAAAAGTGGCTTGGGCACAAAATAATAAGTTGTGGTGACAGAGGTGAGTAAATCTCTCTCTCTCTCTCTCTCTCTCTCTCTCTCTCTCTCTCTCTCTCTCTCTGGCTGGCAAATCATCACATAAATATAAATGCTTAACGTAATTAATTGTACGATCAAATTATAATTACTCTGAAAAATTTAAATCATAATATTGCCTACTTTATACAAACTATACAATACTAATACCATTACTTGTAATTTAATTTATCTAGTTTCGATGATGAATAGCTTATTAATTTTACTTGCACATTACTTCTATTTAATGTAATCTTTCTAAGTATTTCCCCAATTCAGTGCAGTGTATTTAAAGTGCTTAGTGTAATATGTAATATGTAATATGTAATGTTTAGATTTATGCAATGTGATTTGTGTTGTAATTATAAAATGGTTGGATGGAAGAGAAGGCCTAACAGGCCTTAATCCCGCCATCAATAAAGACGACAATCAATCAATCAATCTCTCTCTCTCTCTCTCTCTCTCTCTCTCTCTCTCTCTCTCTCTCCCTCTCTCATACCTAAACTTCATCAGGCTCGGTATGTAAAGTATCCCAGTGTGGTCGCCGACACCGAACACGTTCAGAACGAGAGCCGCTACCAGGTCGGGGAATGCCGAGGAGATTCCGGTCCGAGACATAATCCAACTTATAATTACTAGTTGTAAGGTGAAAAGTAGGTAGTTTGTATTGAAATCACGGGACCAAAACAATTTGGTGGTTTTAATACGGAGAGTGTGAATCGTGGGGAGTCTGAGGTGGCACAGCGATTGCACGCTCGACAGGCTCTAATAGTCGGAGGTTTTGAAACTGACTTCGAAACTTGGGGAGCCACCATTAACTTGGCTTCCCCATTTTGAAATGAGAAATTTTCCGAAATGGTGGAGGTTCAAAAACAATGCAAAAGTCATGACACTTAGTTTTGGTTTCGAATTCCATTGTGGGTGGTGCAAAAAGGTGCAAAATAATGCAAAAGTATGACACTAGTTTTGGTTCGAATTCCAATGTGGGTTGGTGCAAAAGGTGACAAAACAATGCAAAAGTATGACACTTAGATTTGGTTTCGAATTCCAATGTAGGTGATGCAAAAAGGTGCAAAACAATGCAAAATTATGACACTGAGTTTTGGTTCGAATTCCAATGTGGGGGAGCCAAGTTTTAATGGACCCTGCTTCCCAGCTCTGCACTATGTGGTGGGAAGGACAGACCCGTGCTGGGCACATCCAGCCACAGTCGAGAGGGATTCTCGTGTTGACGTACGTGACATCACGTTGTGTAAGAAACGCAGCGATATCCCGAGTCTCCACCTGCAATATTATTGACACTATTCTGACCAGTTTAAAAGTCTGTTTTACATAAGGAAGAACTAAACACAATGCAACATGATAGACTCACGTAACGCGTCGTAAAACGTGGGATGAGATGCACGTTACCAGTATAGAAAGGTGAGAACTGAGAACATGTTGATATGCACATCAATACTATTGCAAATCAATACTATTGCTTCATATGTGTACGAGACGTATAGAATCTTGTATCACTCGAAAATCGTCGCCAGCATACAGATCTAATATTTCTGTATAAGCTTCTGCACAATTATTTTGACTCTCAGCTTCTTCATTCAGTACATTTTCACGTTCCTGCAAGACTAACACGAAACCTTCAGACTTTCCATCTTCCCAGAAGCAGACTAGACATTTTTAGTAATTCACCAATAAACCGGATCCAACATACGTATAACCAATTAGTTGTCATCCATCCTGATCTTGACATTAATCACCTAAACTTTCAATGTTTTAAAAACTATTTCTTCAAAATATGTTCTTGAGGTTTATAACTTTTGTAATCGTCATAGTTTATTTTTTTAAATTTGCATTTCGTTTAGTATAATGTTCTTTTGTGCACCTGAGACATATTTAGATGTTGTTTGATTTTTGATATCATTTTTATTTTTTGTGCTTTAGTATTAGCTTATTTTATGAAATGCCTATATCGCACTTGTGGAGGTAACTCTGTTGTTGGTGGCAATAAAATAAATAAATAAACTGCACAGACTGCTTGAACTATAACTTCATGGGTTGAAGACTGCAGCAACATGCAGCAGTGCTCTGGTCAATCAATGTCCAACAGTGTTCGACTCTGATTCGGGAGGTCCCGGCAATCCTGACTGAAGTATTTTCCGAGGTTAACTCGCAACCTTCTCGTGGTTTGGCCCGTGATTAGGGGAGGTTTGTCCCTGAAACTAATGGCGAGCTCTGGGTCGTCGTCGGGGAACTTTCCCCTTCCCTTTGACTACCTCCCCGACGGCGACGACAATGACAACACGGACGGATGATGACACAGACGGAGACGACCACGACGTGGGGGAACCCCTGCCCTCCCCATACGCTTGTGGCTGGTTCTGACCAGCACAGGCCTGTCCACCCATTGTCCCCCCGCGACATCTCTTACGACCCTCCCTTCGTCTCGATTAGCCAAGTTGCATAAATATGAGACGTTAAGCAATATCCAATCCAATCCAATCCAATCCAATCCAATCCAATCCAATCCAATCCAATCCAAGTACTCTCAAACACCCGGACACCCTTCACAATTGTCCTAACTCCAGTACACCTAGTTAGACACCTAGGGGCATGCAATGCACCCTGGGCATGGGCTTCTCTTGAATGTAGCTCGGATCTCGCTGGCCGGGTCCAACCTACTCCACCAGGCTGAGTAAGTGACGGTGACAGTGATGGGCCTTAAATCACTCTCTCGCTCTCACTGTAGGAAGGTGAATTAATCTTGTGAGAGTGACGGCCTCTTGTCCTAACTCTCAAGCCTCGTGAAGACGAAACAACATTACTTTCACGCGTGGTGTGAACTGATGACCAATATACTGGAGGATGCAGAGACCTGGGATAAACAAGCTATCCACTACTGCTGCTACATACCTAGACCGCCGAACGCATTTCCAAAACATTACCAATTATTAGAACCATGCCTCTTCCAATTTTGCCAAATAATGGCGTAAAAGCGTTGTCTCCTCTGGAATTGTGTTCATAATTTTAAGGGTAAATATACCCGGTACTGTATAATAAGCAAAAGTAAATGTTACTTATTACACTCAAACTAAACTAAAATTAGAACCGTGTGTTGTTTGGGACGCAATGCTATAGCATTAGCGGTTTGGACTCAACTTGTTCGCTCGTCGAAGGTGTCGACGCCTACAGGGTTGGCTTGGTCTGCTTTAAATTACAGTCCCCTACCGAAAATCAATCATGTGATTGAGTAGTGAGTGAGTAGTTTGACTGTGATGTAAGACACGTAGTGAGTAGTGAGTAGTGAGATAGTGAGTAGTGAGTAGTGAGTAGTGAGTAGTGAGTAGTGAGTGAGTAGGTTGACTGTGATGTAAGACACGTAGTGAGTAGTGAGTAGTGAGTAGTGAGTGAGTAGGTTGACTGTGATGTAAGACACAGCTATATCCTTATCACATCACTCGCGCCAACGTTTGTAACCGAAAGTGTTAATCAAGCTGGATCAAAGGCTGCACTAAATATTTATTACCCGCGTGGGTTCGACCCCACGCCCCTCGGGTCCAGACGCCTCGAACCAGCTAAACGTTCTATTCTCAGTCGGGTGACTCACATCCAATCATCGTCTCCGATCAGCCCAGACTAAAAGGCGGATATTTAACGAGCGCACGCGAAATTAACCAGGAGACTTTGAAGCCGTTGTTTTTATGTTGAGAGGTTTCGCTCCCTGTGTAGGGACCTCTCATACCTGTGAATGTTGAAGATAAGGATGTCCTCGTGGAAAAGTCTTTGAAAGAAGGTTAGGTCCACCACAGGCAGGGGCGTAGCGAGGGGGGTCAGGGTGCCCCCCCGAAGAAGGGCTATAAACAAAATAACACTCGGTATCATTATGTAGCATACACGTAGGCCCTACATATGCAAAGATTGTGTAAACTGACAGTATGTGGATCTTCACAATTTTATTAATTATCGACAAAAGCACTCTTAAAAACTAGTTAAATGTCCGCACTTACTTTTCCCGAAATGGTAGTTTCATGGGCTGTTCTACAAACTTCTCAACACAATTACCACGGAATCCATCCCCCCACCCTGAACCAAAATCCTGGCTATACCCCTGCACAAGGGTGTATTCTTACCAAACAAGTGATGTCGACAACACTTATGCATCATAACTAGAGGTACGTGAAAATAGCGTTTTGTGAATAGATGCTACAAAGCGCTATATTTTCACTTAAAACTAAGGTTTTAAACTCTTATTTTATTTTATTTTCCATAGTATCTGTAATTTGTTGAAACACATTTTTATTCAGTTGGTATTAATTCAACCTTGATGATCAAATTTCAAATTAAAAATCTGAAAAAAGTTCATACACAAGGTTTTGAATTTAGCCAAAAAATAGATGCTACAAAACGCTATAAAATGACACTTGAAAATGCTATGTACACGCACCTCTAATCATAACATAACAACATAATTATGCTGTACGTACATAGGTAATGTTAAACGCAATAGATAAGATAAATAAGACTAATATTCACATACTTTATCAAAGAGATTCAATTTGTATTAAATTGTGTAGCTTTGATTGAATGTATCATTGTATTTTGTAAGAAGACACAATGTGTTCTCTTCTCTTTATAGTTTTTCAATTAATTTGGTTGTAGCGTCTAAAATACGCACCCCTTTCTTGTTTACTGTCCTGGATAACGAAAAAGACTTCTGTAAGATTATAGGACATATATACTTACTAACAATTTTTAAAATATATGTTTATTTTTATCTGCTCTAGGTCTAGATGTGGTCCTAAATTTTAAGAGTTGTTGGAGTTTTAAAAGTACTGTATAGGAAATATACATTTCAAAGCCGACCAAATGGTTTTTGTTTTTAGAACATTGCCATGGCATTTCGATATCACATCGTCCTCATTCAAATTGAGGTCAGAATATGTCACGTATTCTTCGAAGATAACGCACGTGGTCAAATTTCGCCGAAATGTTTTCCACCAAGCTGATCGAAAGTCTAATCAATACGAATGAATCAGTCGGAACCAATGATTTTCCCGATAGTGTCACAAAGTAGCCAACATCTGTTGCACATTGTTCTCTACCACGTTCTACTCGCCCACCCACACTCTCATTTGTTTTAGCAGTTGAGCACGGAGCGTCGCCCTTGAGCGGCCTAGTCACGTACCATTATCCTTGACCCCGGTGACCTCTGTTGCGCGCGAGGCGACGACCCAGACTCAGAACCTGACCCCGCCAGACGAGAACCGCGGAAACTCGACCGAAATAAACCAGTAATTGGAGATAATTAGCGTCGCGAACTGGAGGGTGTACAGCAGGGTTGCGTTCTGTCACCCATGCTTTGCTCGTGGTAGTACTATCTAGCGTAACCGAGGAGTGCCTCTATTTCAAGGAGAAAACACACAATATTATGCGAAGTAATTAGGAGGGTGTACAGCAGGGTTGCGTTCTGTCACCCATGCTTTTCTTGTACAATTTACTATTTAGCTTAGCCGAGAAGTGCTTTCATACAAGGAAAAACAGTACAACACACATAGGGTAATGAATGCGTAATCATGTAATGAGGGTGAACAGCAGGGTGGCGGTTTTTCTTCCCATTCTCTTCACATACACTAGGATATTCGGCATAGCGCGAACAGGCCCACTTATTGTGCATTTCACTTTTATACTTTCTTACGCGTCCATAGTTTCCTCTTGAGCAAACTACTACGTACTGATGTGATGTTGTAGCACAGCAAGTGAGTAATTGGTAATTATGTTAATCTGGGGGTAGAACCCCAGAAGAACCTATTGAAGATAGAGGAGAATGAGATACCTAGTAATAAAGTTTATTTTTACTTAAATTTAAATTACAATCCGAAGTTGACAATAACATTTCTGTGAAAATGTTAGTATGGACACTTTTAGTTACTACTCCTTCATTTGTGGCTACATCGGTAGCAAAACAACTGTGATGTGACTTTCACTTGTGGCTACATCGGTAGCAAAACAACGGTGATGTGACTTTGCAATTTTCTTAGTTATCATCATACTATTATTTATGAATCATCTTCAAATATTGCTATTGATTTAAATAGTTAAATAGTTTAATTAGCTTTAAATTAAATGTGATAAATATTTTGAGTTTCAAGTCGGGATTAGTTAAATAACACATTTATAGCACACATAGGCCTAGTCCACGCCTAGTTCTTATCATTGTATTGGCTCTCCCGATCTTCCGCCTGCATGTGAACTGGCTCACTGGCCTGCAATCTGCATGTGCATGGTGTTGGTATCACGGCGGTTTTTATCTCGCCACCGAGCTACCAACACGATAAAAATAAATAAATCACGGAGTAATGTCGGCCAGGCGAAACATGCAGCGCATCGCACAAACAAAGCCGCAGACGGTTTAACACATTACTCAGATATCAAGTGCTATAAACTCCGGAGCGATGATGTTTTTGCGGGGGCATGTTGGCAAGCAAACTAGCACGCAATGCCAACAAAACGATGACAAAATCAGATTGTATGTTGATCATAATTTTACCGTCCGTGTGCCTGGGAAAATTCAACATGCGAACTTGAGAGCTTATTATTTATAATTTATATTCATCGAACAAATGTTGGTTATACCATTCTAGCGTAGGATTATCTAAATTCCAATAAATTATATTAACGACAGTTTTGGGTAAACATCGTTTACAAACCATCGATGATAGCATTAATAAAATGTTATTATTTTGTCTTTGAAACGATTTGTGAAATGTTAAAATAACAATCTAAGAAAATAAACTTGCATGAGTCAACCCTAGAAAAACTTTCTGTCAGGATTTTTAGTATCGGGCGTCGAACCGTTGACCACTGCCTTATACTATTAGGATAATTCAGTAATAAGGAATATGACACAAATTTGGCAGTTGGTACCATCTATTCGCTCGGGCAGTGAACTTCCAACGTATGAATCAATTGATTTATTTAATTAAAATCGTTGATTTAAATCAAATGCACTTTTTCTTCATTTTGAGCAACAAACACATGCGTTCTAACTGATTAAGGAAAAGTTTTCATTAAAATAATTTTAAATTTATATTTTCTGAAACGCTTGTGAAAGTATTTGATCCGCTCACCAACTTGACAAGCAATGAAACACTGATATTGTTGATTTAAATCAAATCAATAAAAATCTGATTTAAATCGGAAAAAATCGAAAAAATTGATTTAAATAAATCTGATACAATTTAAATAAATAATAATTTTGGATTTTTTAAATCATAATTTATAAAAATTCCACGCCCTGGTTGTCAATGAAGAATACATTGACAGCACAACAGTCGTAGTATGTCAATTGCCAGAAGAAACTTCACGAACGAAAATTTACGACTATTTAACCAAACCCAAATCGTAAAAAATCATATTTTGGTACCCCCCCCCCCCCCAAACATATCCTTGTTCTATTTTAGACATCAATTCAGACACCTGAAGACAGTAAGTTGTTTATCACAGAATGAGTATTAAAGTGCCTCCACCGGGGATTGAACCCTGGACCTCTGCTGTCCGGGTAGATGCTCTAAGCGACTGAGCTAAGAAGACAACTAATAAACTTCTACATGTTGGTGTGTTTAAAACGTGTAACAATTACACAAAGTACACATTTGGCAGTCGGGAAATTAATAGCTTTCGTCCGGTTAGGAAGTATCGAACGAACATTATAAACTTTGCAAAGTTGTAATAGGGACAGCCATACAGTCATTATAATCAATCAGTAAGAAAAAATCACGAATATGAACAATTTCTCATTTTTTAACACTAGGCTGCTTCGCGAACGCTTTTTCCAGTCGCGTTGATGGATTAGCTTTTTTGGGGAATTTTTCTGTCCAATGATTGCGTTTTTAAGAAAAATCTCATTACTTTTTCTATAGTTACTTGATATTAATTACTTGTTAATCATTACACCTGTAAAAAGCTTATATTAAAACCTTTATTTCTATGAATTTTGAACAACTTTTTCAACATTTTATTTCAAGAGGCACTAATTCACCATCATCTTTATATCAATGTAAAATATGAACGTATAAGCCCCATTGGTCAGAATCGGCCCAAATATCACGAAAATATCGTATTAACAACCGTGGGAAAAATCGTTAAAGTACGATTTCTTTAAGAAATATTTTTTTCAGATGTCTCTGAAATCATAACATATAGAATTTCAGTGATTTTAAACGTTCCCATAGAGTTTCATCAAGATCGGAGTAGCCTTTTGTCAATATCACGAAAATATGTCATTAAAAATTGAAAAAAATCGTAAAAGTACGATATTCACAAGAAATATTTATTCGATTGTACCCAAAAACGTGGCAGGTCTACGTTCAAAGATTTCGAATGTCCCCTCCAATTTTCATGAAGATCGCATATGCCGTTTGTGCCCGGTAGAGCGCGAACAAACAGACCAAAAACCTAACAAAAACAAAACCCCCGAGCTATTTTTCTTGGGGTAACGTAAGTGAAAATAAAAACGAAAGTGAAATTGAAGTCTTCGCTTCACTCATCCAAAAATCCAAAATCGTGAAAAACAATCTTTATATTATTTTTTTTCAGAATAGTGTGACCGTAGACCCCTTGATTTCTGCTTCCGTGACAACACTGTCCAAAATTTCAATCGCCTGAGGTGTCAATCAGCCGAGCGGAACAAGAACTTGCCTAAAACGCTCTTAATTTCGTACACAAATTAGCAAAATTAATACAAATTCATGAGATAATTGTGTTCATAGCTCAGTTGGTGAGAGAGAGCATCTGCCCGGACAGCAGAGGTCCCGGGTTCAATCCCCGATGGAGGCAAACACTTCGTCATGTCGCCTACTACTACTACTACTACTACTACCACCACCACCACTACCACTACTACTACTACTTCTACTACTACTACTACTACTACCACCACCACCACCACCACCACCACCACCACTACCACTACTACTACTACTACTACTACTACTACTACTACTACTACTACTACTAATAAACCAATGTTAATATTATTTTATAAGCGAAGCGAAGACTTCAATTTCACTGATCCCCCAAAAAAATTAGCTTGGGTATTTTTTGTTTTTGTTATTTTATTTGTATTTTTGTCTCATTGATCGCTCTCTACCGGGCAAATGGCATATGCGATCTTGATGAAAATTTGAGGGGACCTTAGAAATCTCTGAACTTAGACTTGCCACGTTTTTGGGTACAATCGATCAAATATTTCTTATGATATCGTACTTTTACGATTATTTTCGGTTTTTAATGAGATTTTTCGTGATAATTGGCCCGCGACCGGGCAAACGGCTACTCCGATCTTGATGAAACTTTATGGGAACGTTAAAAATCTCTTAAATTTATATGATTTTAAGGGATTTGAAGAAATATTTCTCATAGAAATCGTACTTTTACGATTTTATCCCTATTTTTAATACGATGTTTTATCCCTATTTTGTAATACGATATTTTCGTGATATTTGGGCCGGGCGATAATCAACCAAAAAAGCTCATCCATCAACGCGCCTGTAAAAAAACGTTAGCGAAGCGGTCTAGTTATATTACAATATTGCAGTGTTAATGCCTTCTAAATAGGATGGATGTGGCTCGTATTCGTATGCGTGCAGCGAGTGAAGGTGCAACGCTGCATGAAACCCTAGACCTCGCGATAAGCCTCGGAGTATTCCAGGAATACGTATTGAGGCGATCGCTTTACCCTCTCGTCCTGGGAACTGAACCCTACAGCCCTACCGTGCACACGGCCCTACCTTACCATTCCCATGCACTCAACACATGTACACACCAAGCTAAATAACTAGGCCGCTTCGCGAACGCTTTTTTAAGTCGCGTTCATGGATGAGCTTTTTTAATAAGTTTTAAGTTTGCGTGGGATCTCTTTACTTTTGCAAGTTCTTTTTGAACTCATTGTAGGCGATTGTTTTCAAGTTTCTATTGTTAATTTTTAATTGTTATTATATTCCTCAAAAAACTTATTTTAAAACCTTTATTTCTACCTGTGGATTCTGGATAACTTTTTCAACTTTTTCTTTCAAAAGGTCACCATCACCATAACCTTAATGTACTTGTTAAATATAAACGTTGTAGCCCCACCCGTTTGGTCAGAATCGGCCCAAAAATACCGAAAATATCGCATTAAAAATCGAAAAAAATCATAAAAGTACGATATTCATGAGAAATATTTCTTCGACTGTACCCAAAAACGTGGCAAGTCAAAGTTCAGAGAAAACGAAGGTCCCCTCCAATTAGCATCAAGATCGCATAAGCCGTTTGCCCGGTAGAGCGGCCGTTTGCCCGGTAGAGAAAACAAAAAAAAAAACAAAAAAAGAAAAAAAAAGCACCCGAGCTAAATTTTTTGGGGAGTCAGTGAAATTGAAGTCTTCGCTTCGCTCATCCAAATAGGCTAATAATTAGTATTTACTTGACCCACTCATAAGAGAGTATAGGACATGCGTTTTAGGCAAATTGCTGTTCGCTCGGCCGACTGAGGCCACAGGTGTTTGAAATTTGTCCAAAAAATGTCCAAAATTGACTATTCGTGATTTTTTTCTGCCTGATTATGACATTTTGAAAATCTATGACTGTAGGGCTGCCCATGTATGCTTTACTGACAACTTTGCACAGTTTCATTAACGTCGGATGCTTCATGGCCGAGCGAATAGCTAAACTATAGAGTTTAAACAATATTTCGACGACATTCTATCAGTCGTCTAAACCCGTGGAAGACGACTGATAAGTCCTCGAAATATTGTTTAAAATCTTATTTATTTAAGTGCAGTGTATAGTCCAAAAGAGTTATTACAACTTATTTTTAGTGGGGGACAATAAAAAGAAGACCAAGCCTCTGCCTTCTGAAATAACGTTTGATGTACGAATATTTTTCATCCGTCGGTACAAAACTCTTATTTCCACAGCTCCATACACACGAACACTCCACTCTATACCATACATGTCGTGGCACTTTTAATTTCGTTATTTTCACTTTCATTCGCTATTTTTAATAGATCTTTAGTAGGCCTATTAGTAATGATGTACCGTAAGTAAGAGTCTGCGTGCTGTTCAATACGTGCGCATCTTTACTGCCAGCCAGCAGCCTTGCCCCAGGAAGCACATGTGCTGTAACTCGCGTGAGAGAAGCATCACGATCAGGCAGAGGTGATTGCAGGAGCGAAATATCGGTTTAAATACCTGACCTAGAAATATGAAATCGTGTGCGGCTTTACACACTTACGCACATAAACATCTGACAGGGTTATTAAATACCTACAAACATTAGATGATTATTGCATTTTACTTCAAGGTGGCATACACGAATTATTCAATTATAGTTGCTGCTTTGCAAGGTATTTAGTGTTTTTATGTGTACTTGATATACGTAAGACTAATAACATAATTTTAAGAATAATTGGCAGGTTATTTAAATAAATTGCAAATATGTTTGTTGACGATACGTTGGCAATTTGCAATTAGTTTAGTGCTTTTAAAACATACATTACAACAAGCTGTCCAAAAATCTCCAAATCCAAACTCCTTCAAACACCAGCTGAATAAATTCTTTTCGAATAAAAATTATTATTCTTATACATGAATTCCTTATCGACAACGCTAAATTCTAATTTCAAACCCTACAATTTCATACCCAGCCCAAACTCTTTTATCCATCTGTGAGACCTTACTTAATATATTATAATATTTTCATCAATAATTTATTTTAGACGTTAAAGTACTTTTAGGCCTAGTTTTAGTTTAGTTTTGTTTACAATTAACATTTACATGTAAAATCAACATTACTATGAATTCTACATTTCACTCTATACACATTTATCTCAAGAAGATATCAGTGTCAAAAATACTATGTATATGTCAAATGAATAAACTATAATCTACTTTACTCTACTCTTTCCCGATTCTCGGCAACATTTTCCTGCGGGGAAAATTTGGACCAGGATTTCATAAAACGTTAAAAATTGTTAATTTTCATCGAAAACGACAAAATCACAAAATAGGAAATTTTCCCATTTTCCGCATTACTTCATAGAAAATATATTTTTACAGTTTATTTGGATTAAGGACGCGTCAACCGTTAGTTCAAAATGCGCCACTCTAGCCTAGATGTGGGAAGGAAAGTTCCATGCTGGTCAGAAACAGCCCCGGGTAGGGGGAGGAAAGGGGGAGGGGGCTCTCACGTCGTGGTCGTCATTGTCTTTGTCATCGTTCGTGTAGTCATTGTCGTCGTCGTCGTCGGGGAGGGAACGGAAGGGGGAGGTGTCCCCGACGACGACTGCCAAAGCTCGCCTAGTTTCAGGTAGTACTCCATACTCCCCTACATACTTGCTGATGATTGCGAGATGGACTTTACCTCCATTATTTAACATTTCGATTAAAACTTCTGCGACAACCATATAAACCAATCAATTCTAAGAAAGCCACAGTCACAACCAATTGCATTGATTTCATCATCATTATAATAATATGTGGATTTGGGTCGCACGCACGCGGCTCTTTGCCCCAATATGTCATAAATACGAGTTGAAGCTGAACTGTACGAAAGTAACAGTTCGCTTGTGCCTGTTGTGGATATGAGATCTCGCGTAGGCGACCACTTCGGCTCACACGCACACCCCGGCATGATTTATCTTGCGTGCGCTTAGTTCATGCTAGGCTTGATTAATTGTTGAGAAACTGTGCTAATTTATTAGGATTGTGTCATTCAAGAATGATATACGTTCAAACTATTGAAGGATTCAGAATATTGGATGTATTGGATGCAATCAAAAGAAAAGTTATTTTCTTCGTGATGCTGTTTAGGAAATGTATTATACGAACTGTTAAATACGACAGTGGCATATTTTATAAATAATAAATTCTCTTAACTGCAGTGGCGTATCCAAGGGGGGGGGGGGGGAACCGCCCCTTTTGCAAAAAAAAATGTGAAAGTGCACTTTAAGCTTTATGTTGCTTTAAATTTTAAGTGCCTATTAAGTTCATTAGATTAATTCAGGATTTCCTTCTATTTCAATTATTGCTTTAAAAATAAAATCAACGAATATTTTTACGTTTCAATGTAGAATATAGAATAACAGTTGCAAATTACCATCTGAGCAAAAATCTGATATAGATCCACCCCACAACCTGGGCTACTATTTCTCGCCACGTTTACCGACGCGTCGACTTTCTTTCTTGACCGCGGCCGTTTTGACCGTTTTGAATTTAACGTTGTGGTGAAATATTATTTTAGTAATTGAATGAAAATTTTAAAATAAGATTGTATTTAGCAATGGGCTGAATATCGTGAATAGTAGAACTTGATGACGTTAGTCTAATTAGAATTTAGATTAAGAAGAGGATTTCAGAAGATAAAAAGTTGCTCATTCTTTACAAGACACAGATTGACACCAAAATAACCTTACTGGAGAAAAATTTACCCTGTGGCAAGCCCCCCGGACCCCCCCCCCCTACTAGCATTCGGTACATCTATGAATTCATTGGTTGACCCCCTCCCCCCCCCTTTATTGCATTGCAATATTTGCAGAATAAAGCTTTTTTTATTATTATACTCCCTCTGATTTGCTGTTCCTGATTTTTGGCAAACCTCATATTCGTTTGAGTGATTCTAGTAAATCAGTTTTTTCTTTTCGTTTTCTTTTTTAATGATTTTTTTTTACTGGCTTTTTCTTCTTTTTTCCATTCCTTTCTTTTTTCTTTTTTTTCTTTCTTTCTTTTTTTTCTTTCATTCCCCACCCTTTTATATATTTGATTCATTCATTAAATGCATTTAATATCATTTTTATTTGTTACCAAAATTGTTGTGTTTAAATGCATTGTTGTTGTAATATTACTATTTCAAATATTTACTTAAATGTAATTTATTGTTGTTTCTGCATCTATGTAATTAGATTTATTTAGTTGTCCTCCTTTGTAATTAGTTTTTTATAACTGAATAAGATAGACGTTAAATAAATCAATAATAAATAAATAAATAAATAAATAAATAAATAAATAAATAAATAAAACATTAATGTGAAATCGGTACACAAGTATAAAACCTATGCTAAGAACATTGAATTTGATGTGTGTCAGGCAGAAGCTTCATTACAATGTTCTTGTATTTATATTTAAACTAAAGAATGATTGTTTGCCTGCATATTATATCGAGTTCAAATCATATAATAAGAATGTACATGAACAATACAAGGTCAACAAATAATTTTAATGTTAAATATGTGAACAAAGTTGCAACTCAAAAATCAATATTTTATGCTGGATTAAGGAATGTTTGATAAATTTGTCCAAAAGTTTAAAAAATATAACAAAACAAAACTTGGCAAAATTTCAATCTGAATGTACAACATATGTATTTGTTTACCAAACGTACAATTAGAAAGAGTTACTAGAAATAAATGTAATGTATGAAAATGTATTGTAATGTATGTAATAGCTGATTAAGCTAAATAAATAAATTGATATATGAATATATGAATTTTTGGATACGCTTCTGCTTCTGTGTACTCTGTAACTTATCTCATGTCTATATTTGTATAGCTGTAGTTTAATTGTGTGTACTTAGATCATTCTATACTCAATGCTCAGTTATATCTTTGCAAATATAGTTGTCTGTTGCATTGCACTTGTAGCACTCCGGAACTGTTATCAGTAAATAAATAAATAAGCATAATATGATTTTGTAGCACGAGATAAATGTAAAAGAAGTTGCAGAAAAGGCTGAACAAATCGCAGAAGCATTTTATTTATTGAGAATGATGAATTATGCATATTCTGTTATTAATAACAGCATTCATACATTTGTTTTTACAAGTTTTTGTCCCGTTTGGAGACACAAAATATGTAAACGTTAACGAAAAATACCAAACCTCATATTAAGTGTTTTCTTTCTCTTTTCTTTTCTCTTCTTTTCTTTTCTTTTTATATTTGGTTATTAATTTATTTTATTTTATATCCAGTTTGAATGTGTTAACCAAAATTATTGTTTTATTATGCGTTGTTGTTGTAATATTACTAGTTCAAACTTTTAACTAATTTATAGTTCTTGATTGTGTCTGCAATTATGTAATTAGATTTATTAAGTTGTCCTACTTTGTAAATCATTTTTAACTGAAAAATAGACATTAAATAAATAAATAAAAATGTAGCTCTGGATGTACGCAAGTGCTGCACTCTATACGGTATAAAGCACAAAACACCCAGCCTCTTATATATCGCACGTGCAGCCCTAGCCCCTTGCATTGCCGCACTAACAAGCCAAGCCCATATTCTCCACATCCCAGCTGCAGTTCATGAATGAAACAGCCGTCGGCCAGCGTTGAATTAACCTGAATAGAAATCATGTCAATGACAGTGTAAAAAACCGCCAATAAAATAAACTAGATACGCGAGAGACGTGAGAGTCGTTGTCATAAAACTCAGGCGGTTGAGTCAAACAGGACGAGATTGTCATGTTTGTGATGAGGTTTCATTGATGTTTCACGGAGGGAATGCTTCATTGATAAAGCGTAGTACGAGCATATTTCTGTGGGTGCCTCGTGTAATCACATGAAGACGGCGGTTGAGTCAAACAGGACGAGATTGTCATGGTTGTGATGAGGTTTCATTGATGTTTCACGGAGGGAATGCTTCATTGATAAAGCGTAGTACGAGCATATTTCTGTGGGTGCCTCGTGTGAGCACAAGAAGACAGCGGTTGTGTACATGGTACATGTAGCCCTATGTGAGTTGCGAGAACAGTTGTAAGAGAGTGGACAATGCGGGATAAATCACAACACTTGACTGGATGACTTAGGAAAACCTCTCCTGTCTTAAGCCAGGATCACTTGATTTATTGGATGAGCGAAGCGAAGACTTCAATTTTTACTAACCCCCCAAAAAATTTAGCTCCGGTGTTTTTTTTTGTTTGTTTGATTTTTTGTCTGTTTGTTTGCTCTCTACCGGGCAAACGGCATATGCAATCTTGATAAAAAAAATAGAAGGGGACCTTCGAAATCTCTGAACTTAGATTTGCAACGTTTTTGGGTACAATCGAATAAATATTTCTCATAAATATCATATTTTTACGACTTTTTTCGATTTTTAGTGCGATATTTTCGTGACATTTGGGCCGATTCTGACCGAACGGGTGGGGCTACAAAGTTCATATTTTACATGGACATTAAAGGGGTTAAATACCCCAAAAATTATTTTTTACCACGTGATCTATAGCACAATACTACACTAAAATACCGTTTAAAAAATCATATCTTGTAACTGTGATTTAACACTAACTTTTTAATTTTTTTGATCCAGAAATTTGCGAAAATTGTTTTTTTTTAAATTTCTCAAATCGGCTTTAACCTGTTTCTTTTTTGGTCCACATAGATACTAGATTTTAGTACCAATCTAAAATGCCCCTTTATAACATCGTATCTTGAAACTGTGCCCAAATATACCCTCAAACACGCAAAAATATGCATTCCAAAATCACACCCCATCTTGGTAATCAGCATATTTTGACCGAACTACTTGCCCAAATTACAAAACAAAATATAGAAATTTACAGAAAAGGCTGGAGAGTACGTCAATAATGGCCAATATTTTTTTGGATCAAAATCCTCCAAGGTCACGGGGCATAAATATCGTCCCCATGTTATTTCTTATGGGAGATTTTTGCCGATGGGACCTAGCTCGAATAATGTCATGTTTGACAATTTTTTGGGAGATCATGGTGGCCCCAATAATTTTTTTGGAAATTGCTAAATTCATTACTAGTTAGCCTGAATGAAATATATTTTTTGAGTTTAGCAGTTGAATACCCCTTTAAGGTTATGGTGATCTAGTAACTTTTGAAAGAAAAAATTGCAAAAGTTAGCCAGAATTCATAGAAATAAAGGTTTTAATATAAGTTTTTTGATTTATATAATAACAATTAACAAGTAACAATAGAAAATTGACAACAATTTCCTACAATGCGTTTAAAAAGAACTTGCAGAAGTAAAGAGATCCCACGCAAACTAAAAACTTACAAAAAAGCTCATCCATCAACGCGACTAAAAAAAGCGTTCACGAAGTGGCCTAGTATTTATTCATATACTTCATTTCTTTAACGTCTATCCTATTCAGTTAAAAAACTGATTTACAATGGAGGACAACTAAATAAATCCAATTACATAAATGCTGACACAATCACAACAACAATCTTTAGTTAAGTCAAGTATGAAACAGTAATATAACAACAATAATTTTGACTTTATGACTGAGGAAAACCCTTATCAGTTTACTTTATGACTGATGGAAATCTCGCAAGTCTTACGCGAGGATCGGCGGTGGCTGAAGACTTTTGAAGCAGAAAGGGGTACCCCCAACAGCAATAATACAACTAGACCCATTGATCTACTTCTTGTCTGGTATGCATAGCCCAGAAGTTACTTATAACTTGCATTTTAAATCCACCACTAACCGAAGCCTAATATCTGATTTTGAAGGTCGTCGACCCGATTACGCCACTGGCAATCCTGACTGAAATTTCTCCACGTTTTTTGTTTCAGTTAATAATGTGAATGAATTCTATGATTGAACCCTTTGACTCGAACTACACTAGTCAATTATACCTTCTGAAAATTTTTGGTAAATTTTCCCGCTTCCAGTTGTCATCTGATAGATACACAAGTTTGGGTATTTTCAAGCAAGGATATGGTCACTCTTCTATAGTCGAAGATAACTAAACATTATTGCGCATTACGCACAAATAAATTCCGAAATCTACCAATTATTATGATTTTACAAAAATCCAAAATACTAAAAATTAATTTAATTAATTTGAATTTATTGCAGGTTGTTTAAAAACAAATGTGCCTCTAGAGAAGAATGTATATACATGGCTATTAGTTATGTGCAAAGTGTGGTAACAATGTGATAAATACTAGCTTCAGAAAGAGTTCCAGAAAAAACTCACTGGTATTGCAGACACTTTCGGAGAAGCAGCACAGAAATATATCGTTGAGATTTGTCCAAATTGATAGTCCGACTCAGGATGAAATATATCAGAAAATAACTTTTAAACATCGTAATCCATCTCGGTAAAGATTTCTTCATCTCTGTTGAGATAGTCGTTTACGTATCGGCACCGTATTTCTTATTTGTTTGTGTTTTGGCAACTCTTCAAAGGCACCGTGCACCGTATTTCTTATTTGTTTGTGTGTTGGCAACTCTTCAAAGGCACCGTGCACCGTATTTCTTATTTGTTTGTGTGTTGGCAACTCTTCAAAGGCACCGTGCACTGTATTTCTTATTTGTTTGTGTTTTGGCAACTCTTCAAAGGCACCGTGCTTCGGCATCAAGGAACATGGTAGTATCGACTGTCATAACCTCTTAGATGAGCGAGGGTTCTTTCTTACGCAATGCTTTGTGACAGGTGGAAAGAACTCAGCAGTATTCTCAATCTTGCTTTATGTGCATCGCATCTACCCTGCCGATTCCAAGAACTCAACACATGAGCTGGCCTAAAATAAACTCGCTCTTCTAGAAACTGTCATCCGAAAGGTTAATATGTGACAATCTATTGTATGTTGTGTTTACAATGACATTTCGTAGAACAGGCCTTGCTTTGCAGTTTGACCACCAACTCAAGTTCACTTGTGACTGTATTCATGGCAGGACGGATTACCGGGAGCCAATCTAGTTTCCTGGAAACTTATCAGTTTATCTCATGGCGTTGTTATAGTGTGATTCAGATAAGGTGGCGGTCGCCGAGGGATCGCAGCACTGTCGTCCACGCACTATGGCCACAGGATCGGCAAAAAGTAAATAAAATAACGGTCTCTAAAACTGCTTTCGGAGAAAAACACGACTATTTTAAAGCCAAGCCTTGCCCAATATATCCTAAAAATAAAGTATTTATGAAGTGTACGAATAAATCAAGACATTTTGATGCTCCTAAACATTGACATCACATCTGGCGAGGTTGGCATTATAAACAGCTGGAACTTTGGACACAGCATAACCAACAAGGCAAAAAACACTTTCGTAATCGTGATTACTTAAAATCATTATTTCGCTAAAATACTGACTCTGTGGGACGAACTACTTTATTCACAGCTTATAAAATGTTGATTTATGTGATAAAATATCACGATAACATGACCAAATACGGTAGGCCCTACCTAATGCCAGTTGTATGTAAATTGTCAACGTTGGCGTCGGTGCTCTCGCTTGACCTTGACGGCCGCCACCTTATCTGAATCACACTATATATAAGCGTAGCGAGTGAAGCGAAGATTCCATTTCACTACACTGGAGAAAAAAATCCGGAATGTTATTTTTTAATTTTTTTTTTGTATTTTTGTGTGTCTGCTAGCACGATTCCGGCTAAACCGATACTCCAATTGCAATGAAATTTTATGGAGGCCTTCGAAATCTCTAAACTTAGAACTGCCACGTTTTCAAGCTCAATCAAAAAATTATTTCTCATGTAAATCGCAATTTTTTTTCGATTTTTAAAACATTTCTTCGACTTATAACACCTACATGCTTTATTCGATTGTAATGATTTTTTCACATAACTTTAATTTAATGAACTTATATATTAGTGTAAAATTTGAGGACAATCGAAAAATTATTTCTCGTGAAAATCGCAATTTTACTCTTTTTTCGTATTTAAAAAATTACGCTCATCCAACAACGCGCCTGAAAAAGCGTTTGCGAAGCTTCCTAGTATATTTCTTACACTGAGGAGCATTGCAAGTTCCTAAAACAGTTTTAAACAGCATTGTGTAAGACTGGACCAAGCTCGAAAACTTAATGAAATTAGCATATGAACGGAAACTCAAATATGCGTTCGTACTTTTCAAACTATACGCCTACATTTTTTTCATCGACGAAGATTATTTTTTGATACATACTCAGAAAGGTGATACCAATTTTCGTGCATAGGCTTTTTTCCAAATTTTGGTTCCGTTTAGTCAAACATTTTTTTTTAATCGACCGAAAATTGCATTTTTTTTTAACGAAAAAGTGTGTGACAAATGAAAAATTACTATGTACGAGAAATAAGGATTTAGTTACTTGTCAGAGGGTGAAAACAGAACAAAAACATTTTGATTTCCCCTCGTATAATTCGAAAAGTGCGAAAGTATTGCAGTAAAGACGGCGAGGCGAACGTCCGCACCCAAAGTGTCTATGCTTCAGACTGCTAAGATTAATAATAATTTATGAAAGAAAGAATGAAAGAAAGAAAGAAATTCGTATTTTAAGTCTACCCATCTGAGTCACAGAACTGATTTTCAATAGGGAACATTCAATTTAAAACCGACCAAGCCAACCCTGTAGGTACCGACACCATCGACGAGCTAACAATGACCAACTGGAGATAGGCATCACCGATCAATCAAGCTGGACACGATTCCACCTGCGGACAGCACCAGAATCAACTAGGCTGATTCGGAACAATTTTATATTTTATTAAGTGCCTCATTGCTGGGACGGCTCTAAAGTCACAGTTTACACATTCCTAAGCCAAGAACTGATGTAAAAGCCCAGATAATACATTTTATATTCTGAGTCTGCCTATGAGAAGCAAAGATCTGATAACCAGTGGAACCACTTATACTATTGTGAAATATTGTATACGGAACTACTTGTCAAGTTGGTGGTGACAAGTGTTTTGTATCCAAATTGTTAAAATAGCATCGGTTCAGAGTGTTACAGAGTCCATAGCATTGTGCAAGAGAAGGCATGTAATATTTAACGGTTTGTTGATGGAGCATGTGTGAAATTCTTTAAACTTTCCATCATCTTTGTTTGCCGCTAACTGACAGTTGAGGTTAGCTTACACACACAGCTATTTAACTCTTGAGAAGTATAACATGAACAGTTCGAGTGTTGCATGTGTGGGTGGAGTCGTGTCCAGCCTGATCGATCGATGTTTCCTTCTTAAATATGCAGAACTCTAGTTGGTCATTGATCGCTCATCGATTGTGTCAGCGCCTACAGGGTTGGCTTGGTCGGCTTTAAATTTAAAGTCTTACACTGAAAATCAGTTCTGTGATTGAGTGGGTATAGACTCTAAATACGAATTTATTTTATTTATTTATTTGACTTCAACAGATCCTTACTTCCTCAAGCTCCCGTGACAAACACAGAGCGTTCACATTGATTTACTACTTGACTCAACTATATAGTAACATACACAAGAATCTAAGAGCATTACAAGTCCAGGTGCCGGTATACGTAGAAGAAGTTTGTGCACGTCGTGTACCGATACTCTGGATTTTTATTATTATATTGTGTAAGGTTTGTACCATGTGCAAATTTGTATATAACATGGTATTTTAATAATGCTTAATAATGGTTTATGTTTACAATTAATTTGATTATATGTTTTGTGTTGTATAAAAATAGCGAGAATGCATATAGTAAATAATTTCATTGATTGATTGTGTCATAAAATTATACCAAATTTTATTAACTTAATCTGTTTTGGATAATTTGTTATACTGTTTGCCGATCACTTAAATTATTGTCTATATTTGTTTTACTGCTACAATGAACTGTGCAAATGATGTGTGTACACCACTAAACAAAAGAGATTATCAACAATATTGAATTCACCACCCATCTTTTTGAACATGAGCACCTCTCAATTTTGTAAGCAAATTTCTATGAAATTATTATCATCCGTCTTTATCGAAAACGCATATAATGTAAATCATTTATATAACATCTGTTATGAGTTTATATATTTTTTAATTGTTTATTGTTACATTATGAACAGGGAATAGTACACATTTGACAAATTGGCACATAGCTTTTCGCTCGGCCGGGCCGATCCGACGTATGTGAAACTTTACAAAGTGGTCAATAAAACATATGTGGACACTGAACAGCCCTTTAAATATTGTCAACATTTTATGTTAATCTGCCTGGATCAATCCACGAATGTGGTCAATTTTAGACTTTTTAATAAAATTTAAACTAAACTGAAAATCAATTTAGCTTGTTTTAATTATTTAAAAATAATTTCTTGAAAAGTGTTACTGTAGAGCCCTATGTTTCCGCTTCCTTGACAACTACCCAAAATTGTAAACAACTGTGGTGTCAGTTGGCCGAGCAAACAGAAATTTGCTTAAAACGGTGGTCGTAACTCATTTTACGCGATTTAAAAAAATTTCAGCCAATTTTAGTCACATCTATTTGTGATTTTATATAATTGTGGAAACATTTGTTAAGAAGGCATCTATCACAGCTTTTTTCCATTAATTGATTATAGAAAAATAAACAAAAAATAAATTCAATTTTCTAGAATTATTTACAATCTGCCAAAATGATCTAAAACACCCAAATAACTACGCATTTTCTTATTATCTGTGATAAAATATTGAAAAACTGATATGATAGGGGCGTACAGATGTCCTTTAGAATGAAGTATTCCAAGTTGTATAAAGATGTAATGATTCATGGCTGCAGGACAAAGAACGCGCCGAACATCAAATCACGCCGGCTTCCTCAAACAGAAGTTGGTCAGCAGCCAATAAATTGATTTTCTCTCTCAAATCTGTTTGCACAGGTTGCGTTTTAAATGTACGCTCGTCAAACTGTAAAATCAATCAATTGTGACGTTGTGAGGCCGAGTGACGTATCGCATTATATAATTCGCGCGGGTGGCCCACCTACTACTTACTTCCGTCAGCCGGTGTAAATATTATGACATGTGTGTTAATTGAATCTGTGTGCCGAAGGACGCACGCAACACACTAAGGAGATTGTCACAGATATTTCGGGAGGTTTTTGTTCGTTTAGCTTGCTCCCGGGCACACTAAGGTGTAGCCCAGGCCTTAGCAGACATACAGACGCCCAGCTTTCTTTACTACAACACGTGAAACAACATGGCCTTCAAAGTCCAACTCGCTACCTTCCCGTAGTTTGGCCTGTGAGTAGGGGAGTAGTGTATTCCCCAAAACTAAGGGCGAGCTCTGGCCGGTTGGGGTGCGTGTTGCAGAGAGAGCTCTCACGCAACTTTTTATCACACCTTTCTTCATTCACATAATAGCCTTACTCATATTTATTTTCTTCTTTCACTTTTTTCGTCTCCATACTTTCCGGCCCTCTCTGCAACGAGCACTCCTCCGTTCCCACCCAGTTTAACCCATCCTATCCAACATCCTCACTCCTTCCCATTAACCCTCCTCGTCTTCCCTTACGTTCCTCCCATTGGAAAGAAGAAAACATGGTGGTAATCCACAATATGGAAAAAGAACATTTGGAAGATTCCAATACAATTGACATGGGCACTGATAACTCTACTGTTGAGTGCCCTAACACAACATTAACTAAGTAACTAACATGTGTGGCTCGTTGGTCTTGTGGTTAGCGTCTCTGCTTCCAATGCAGAACGTCCACGGCTCGATTTTCACTATTATCAGAAGTTCTTTAACTCCTGATGGACTTAGGTCCATCGGTTCTTGGCTTAGGAATTTGTCAACGGTGACTTAGGAGCCGTTCTATAGCACACATACACATACATATTCTAAGGTTGTTCCGAATCAGCCTTGTTGATTCTGGCGCTGCCCGCAGGTGGAATCGTGTCCAGCTTGATTGATCGGTGTATCCTACTTAATCCCGGTCTCAAGTTGGTCATTGTTCGCTCGTCGATGGTGTCGGCTCCT
Organism: Sweltsa coloradensis; assembly: GCA_024449915.1. Classification (NCBI taxonomy): domain Eukaryota; kingdom Metazoa; phylum Arthropoda; class Insecta; order Plecoptera; family Chloroperlidae; genus Sweltsa; species Sweltsa coloradensis. Next base: position 10,305 of record JAMZAV010006077.1, on the reverse strand, counting down.
ACAGGGTTGACTTGGTCTGCTTTTAAATTTAATGTCCCATGCTAAAAATCAGTTTTGTGACTGTGTGGGTAGATTGTTAATACGAACTTATTTAGTAATTTAGTTATGCATTGCGCAATGCAATATGGAAGAAGTGATTTCTAGGTCATATTTAGATATTTATCGATAACAAAGTCAAAGGACATATTCAACGTATACATACATTGATGCATATAACAATAATATAACGAATAATAATATAAAAATTTAAAAAATTCTATGATAACAATAATTAGTTTTTTCAGTTTGTTAGCTAAGTGAAGGAAAAAAGATAAACATTTTGAAGAAGTGTGAAAATAAGAAATATTTTTTGGATGAGCGTAGCGAGCGTAGCGAGCGAAGCGAAGATTCCATTTCACTACACTGGAGAAAAAAATCCGGAATGTTTTTTTTTTCTTTCCTTCTTTTTTTTGTATTTTTGTCTGTTTGTCCGCACGATTCCGGCTAAACCGATACTCCGATTGCGATGAAATTTTATGGAGGCCTTCAAAATCTCTGAACTTAGAACTGCCACGTTTTTGAGCGCAATCGAAAAATTATTTCTCATTAAAATCGCAATTTTACGATTTTTTTCGATTTTTGGAAAACTTCTTCTACTTATAACACCTACAAGAGTTTGTGATGTCCCGATATTTGGATTTTTATTATTAATGTGAAAGTTTGTACCATGTGCAATTTTATAAATGGTTTTGAATAAGGGTTTAAATAATTTTATGTTAACAATTAATTCATACATGTTTATGTTGTATGAAAATAGCGAGAATGCATATAGTAAATAATTTGATTGATTGATTGTGTCATAAATCATCCACATTAATTAACTTAATCTGTTTTGGATAATTTGTTATACTGTTTGCCGATCACTTAAATTATTGTCTATATTTGTTTTACTGCTACAATGAACTGTGCAAATGATGTGTGTACACCACTTAACAAAAGAGATTGTCAACAATATTGAATTTACTATCCATCTTTTTGAACATGAGCACCTCTCAATTTTGTAAGCAAATTTCTATGAAATTATTATCATCCGTCTTTATCGAAAACGCATATAATGTAAATCATTTATATAACATCTGTTATGAGTTTATATATTTTTTAATTGTTTATTGTTACATTATGAACAGGGAATAGTACACATTTGACAAATTGGCACATAGCTTTTCGCTCAGCCAGGCAGTATCCGACGTACATGAAACTTAACACAGTGGTCAATAATGCATACACGGACACTGAACAGCCCTACAGTAAAAGATTGTCAACATTTTATGATTATCAGCCTGGATCAATCCACGAATGTGGTCAATTTTAGACTTTTTAAGAAAATCTAAAAAACTGGAAATAAATTTAGCTTGTTTTAATTATTTAAAAATAATTTCTTGAAAAGTGTTACTGCAGAGTCCTATGTTTCCGCTTCCTTGACAACTACCCAGAATTGTGAACAACTGTGGTGTAAGTCGGCCGAGCGAACAAGAAATTGCTTAAAGGGGCTATTAAGTCAAAAAATTATTTTTTACCACATAATCTATAGCACAATACTGCACTAAAATGACAGTTTAAAAATTTATATCTTGTAACTGTGATTTAACACGAATTTTTAAAATTATTTTGATCCAGAAATTTGCAAAAATTGGTGTTTTTGGAAATTTCTTAAATCGGCTTTAACCTGCTTCTTTTTTGGTCCACATAGTACTAGAGCATAGTACCAATCTAAAATGCTCATTTTTTACATCGTGTCTTGAAACTGTGCCCAAATATACCCTCAAACACGCAAAAATATGCATTCCAAAATCACACCCCATCTTGGTAATCAGCCTATTTTGACCGAACTACTTGCCCAAATTACAAAACAAAATAAAGAGAATTTACAGAAAAGGCTGTAGAGTACGTCAATAATGGCCAATATTTTTTTGGATCAAAATCCTCCAAGGTCACGGGGCATAAAGATCGTCCCCATGTTATTTCTTATGGGAGATTTATGCCGATGGGACCTAGCTCGAAATATGTCATGTTTGATAATTTTTTGGGAGGTCATGGTGACCCCAATAATTTTTCTGTTAATTGTTAAATTCATTACTAGTTAGCCTGAATGAAATATATTTTTTGAGTTAAGCGGTTAAATACCCCTTTAAAACGCAGTCCTTATTCATTTTACGCGGTTTCAAAATTTTCAGACAATTTTAGTCGCATCTATTTGTGATTTTATATAATTGTGTAAACATTTATTAAGAAGGCATCTATCACAGCTTTTTTCCATTCATTGATTATAGAAAAATAAACAAAAAATAAATTCAATTTTTTAGAATTATTTAAAATCTGCCAAAATGATCTAAAACACCCAAATAACTACGCATTTTCTGATTGATCTGTGATAAAATATTGAAAACTGATATGATAGGGGCGTACAGATGTCCTTCATGATGAAGCATTCCAAGTTGAATAAAGATGTGATGATTAATGGCTGCAGGACAAAGAACGCGCCGAACATCAAATCACGCCGGCTTCCTCAAACAGAAGTTGGTCAGCAGGCAATAAATTGATTTTCTCTCTCAAATCTGTTTGCACAGGTTGCGTTTTAAATGTACGCTCGTCAAACTGTAAAATCAATCAATTGTGACGTTGTGAGGCCGAGTGACGTATCGCATTATATAATTCGCGCGGGTGGCCCACCTACTACTTACTTCCGTCAGCCGGTGTAAATATTATGACATGTGTGTTAATTGAATCTGTGTGCCGAAGGACGCACGCAACACACTAAGGAGATTGTCACAGATATTTCGGGAGGTTTTTGTTCGGTTAGCTTGCTCCCGGGCACACTAAGGTGTAGCCCAGGCCTTAGCAGACATACAGACGCCTAGCTTTCTTTACCACAACACGTGAAGCACCATGTGTGGCTCGTTGGTCTTGTGGTTAGCGTCTCTGCTTCCAAGGCAGAACGTCCACGGCTCGATTTTCACTATTATCAGAAGATCTTTAACTTCTGATATGGACTTAGGTCCATCAGTTCTTGTCTTAGGAGTTTGTAAACGGTGACTTTGGAGCCGTCCTAGCAACGAAGCACATAATAAATTTCAGAGTTGTTCTAATCGGTTTTGTTGATTCTGGCGTTGATTCGCGGGTGTTCGCACTGTCCATACCACTGATTGCTATATTTCTTATTAAAAATATCGATCTTTGGTTGGTTATCGCTCACTCGTCGATTGCGTCGGGGCCTGCAGGGTTGGCTTGGTCGCTTTGATTTAAAGTCCCCCACTGAAAATTAGTTATATTACTGAGTGGGTAGACTCTAAATAAAATTTATTATTTATTTATTTATAAAATTTTCGATGCTAACAATAATTTTGTGTTTTCAGTAAGTTTGTTAATTAAGTGCAGAAAAAAATATAAACATTTTGAAGAAGTGTGAAAATAAAAAGGAATTTTGTAAAATGATCACTAAGAAACTCTAGTAGGCTAGGGCTTTAATTAGGAGAGGGGATTTCAATATGATTTGTTTAAGAGTGCAAGTGAATTACTACGAATTATTTATTAAATATTGTACTAATGAAGTGCTGTGATTTCGTAAGAACTGTATCCAGCATGAATAATACTCAATATTTATTTTAGTGCGGTTAATTATTTGAATAAATACATAAAATTTATTTATTAGAACTTCTGCGAATATTTTAATCATTGTCCCCGCAGACGATAGTTCTTACGATTTAATCATTGTCAACTTCTTTTGATTTTAATTTCGCGTTGTTTAATATTGGCGATCCCTCTGAAGCGCACATTGCATCTTTACGAGTTTACCTTAGAGCGGGCTGTGGATTTATTTCCACGGTGCAGTTTTCTGCGAATGTTTCGATGTTCGGAGCCAAACTAAATGTTGACCCTGATTGTCCAGGGGAGAGTTCCCCGAAGAGCTGTAGCGAGAACAGCCTATACGTGTGTGTGTTTAGCCGTGTTCCGGAGAATACACGCAGTTAGAAGTTGTAATGTAGATTCAATTGGATTCTGGGAACAAGATTTATTACAAGTGCGTAGGCCTAGGCAGTGAAGTTCCGGAAACTTGAATGTCAAGGCTAAAGATTAACCTTATTTTGGCTGGAATTCCACAAACATTTAAAATTAAATACATACATTGATTGTTGACTGTGGAAGCAAAGCAAACAAGTTGTTTTATTAGGTAGCTTAGCTCCCCTTTATGCTGTCCGTCCGTCTGTGCGTGATAAAAACCGAACATGACCTCCGATTGACATGCGTTTTGTGTTTACAAAACAATACACATGATGCGGATAGTTTTGGTGACCCTAGATATCAATAAAAATGATGAAGACTTATTGGTCACCCTATTGGTCAAGGGAAAGATTTAGTTCAAGGGTAATATCTTTGAATCTGGCACCTCCACCAAAGAGGTGTCTACTCTGATACAAACATTATAAAAGTATCATTCATTGTAGGCTAAAATTTAAATATTTTATCGTGGGAAACCTATTATAGGGTGCAATTAGCCCCTCTTCAGGTGAACTAGGTATGTGCGGATAGGAAATTGTGAAAGGGATGTCCGAGGGCTGTTTAAGAGGCTCAATCCCTTGCATTCGCCTTAACGATTGAGGAAAACCTCAGAAAAAAACTTCAGTCAGGATTGCCGGTCTCAACGGGATTCGAACTCGGGACCTCCCGAATCAGAGTCGAGCGCTTAGCGCCCGAGCCAACACTGTCGGTCATAGGCTAGAGTTGTTAGAGGGTACCAAGGTCGGTGAGGGTGAAGTGCTACAACCTCATGAGATGAGAAGCTATTTGGTGGATGCAACAACGTAGCTTCTCCCGTCTTCAGGTAATACTAGGAAGCTTCGCAAACGCTTTTTCAGTCGCGTTGTTGGATGAGCGTAATTTTTTAAAAACGAAAAATAGCGTAAAATTGCGATTTTCATGAGAAATAATTTTTTGATTCTTCTCAAATTCCACACGAATATAACAATTTATAAAAATAAGGTTCTGTAAGAAAATCAATACAATTAGATAAAGCATGTAGGTGTTAATAAGTCGAAGATTTTTTTTTTTTAATCGGAAAAAATCGTAAAATTGCGATTTTTATGAGAAATAACTTTTTGATTGCGCTAAAAAAAAAACGTGGCAGTTCTAAGTTCAGAGATTTCGAAGGACTCCAGAAAATTTCATCGCAATTGGAGTGTCGGTTTAGCCGGAATCGTGTTAACAAACACACAAATATACAAAAAAAAAAAGAAAAAAGAAAAAAAGAAAAAAAAAAAACATTCCGGATTTTTTTCTCCACTGTAGTGAAATGGAATCTTCGCTACACTCATTAAAAAAACAAAATAATACTATCAAAACGTATAAAAAATTAAAAGAGCGTCTTTCAATAACCTTGGCTTGGGAGAAGCTGAAAATTTCTCAAAACGTTATACATATATTTTTTTAAATAAATCAATTTGGTTTTATACACGAAAGTATTTTTTACACAAAGTAATATACACCCTGCGAAGAAACTACAGAACCACTATGCCATAATGCTTGAATAATGTAACTATAATATAAGGCCTACTATAATTTGAGTTTGATTTTACTGCTGACCTTCTGACTGAAGAAAAACTCGGTAAAACATTAGTCAGAATTAGAGAATGCTGCAGCCATCCCCTAACAACAAGAAAGAACATTTATTATGAAAGAGCAGCGTTGAAGCAGTCAGTGCGTGACTAAAGACTAGGCTTACTTATTAGTAAATAGTAAAACTACTTTATAATAGTACATTATAGGAGGTATAACATCTATGTGACACGGTCTATAGACTGGGTCTACCTACAGAATACAGATAATAGAATCACTTATCCGTATCAGGCTCGTATAAGTAGCAGCAGTTAGGCCCTGAACGACGCACTATGAAGCGCTCCCTAATGATAACACCATCATATGCTTGAGCCTTAGATCATAAAAGAACTCCGTCTTAGGCCAAGCTCACGTTCATTTCACTTTTAAGTGTATTTTATTGCCGATGTATAACAGCTGGAAGAATAAAGATTTCATTGAAGCATATATAAAACGCTAATAAAATTTAAAGTTACGCTGTTATTGTATCATTTAGTTGGATGTGATCATGATCTAGGGGTACTTAGCAACATATTTTCGGTTTATGGGTCGTAATACCAACGTAACGGTGTTGTAAGCTAGCAGGTTTTATGATGGAAGACGTGTAGGAAGTCAATTGTTAGGTTGGCTGTGTGAAGTGTCAATGCTCGGATATGACGTCATGGTAACTGTCATGGCGGCCAAGGGGGCGTAACACTGAGAATTACGCCTTGATACTGGAGAACGAACAAATTTTGATGATTGATTGACAATGCGTTATATTTTTGCATTGCTAACTATTATAGTTCGTTGTTAGTTTGAAAATTATTCAAATTGACCTACTGATTATTTATTTAAATTAATCACAAAACCCAACTCGATAAATTTACATAAATATTGTTTTAAACTCGACCGAAAATCGATTCATTTTAGGTGACATTATATAATTTATTAATATTGAATGAAAACCGCCAACAGTTAAATATTGCACGCAAGGGCAAACATGGAATCTTTTGGAAAAATAATTATATACATAGAATAAAATGCCCCAAAAGAAAACTCTGCGTAAAATTACTATCGAAGAATAAATAAACATTTCCTCGCACATGTTTTAAAGCTTAGAGGTCGAACCGAGGTAATACGAAATGTTGGTTCTTGGGCTAGATCAAAACTCGTCACCATCGATATTTGTTTTGTTATTTATATGAAATCTTTCAGAGTGCTCGTCGTCTGTCTGTGCTCACAGAAAATCTCATTAATTTTTCCATACTGCAGCAGTGCGATTGTGTAAAATAGTCGCTATGATAGCGATAGCGATCACGGTTGATATGAAATATCAATCGTTATAAATTATCGTTATCGACCTGATTTTGTAAGGAAATCGCTACGACCGCCATAGGGGGCAGTGGATAGCATAGCGACACCTTTTTCATTCTCGTTATCATAGCGATCGCTACCGTAACGATCGTTATATCATTTTTACAGAATCAGTCGACACGCAAAATTGTCGCTAAAGTGCCGGATAACGATCGTTATCTTCCATAACGATCTTACAGAATCAGACCGCTCAGGTTTGCAAAATAGTTTGTGCCTAATTTGAGTCTAAAATTGTTAGAGACTGTTTTTCATTTTGCAAATAATGCTGTTGATTTCAGGTTAAAATATCAATTATTACTGGATGAAATAATAGTAGACAAATTAATTCCAATTATATAATATGCAAAATAATTGGGTTAATAGTCCGTGATTTTTTTTCGAAAAAATCAAAAATATTTCTCGTGCTGAATTACTTAGGCCTATGTTCGCCCTGTTATACAATACAGTCATGTACAGTGGCCTTGTTATAATAATTCTTACTATAGTTCACTTCACCAAATATTTTACCCCCGTCTGGGCCCGGGATAGAATTGGCCTAGAGCATGGCTCTGCTAATCGTAAAAGGCGATTCAAGTGAAGAAGTCCACCTCGCAAACATCAGCTAGAATAAGAGGGGACCCGAAACTAGAGGCAAGCTCTGGCAGTCGTCGTCGGGGACACCTTCCTCTTTCCTTGACGATCTCCCCGACGACGATGACAATGACACAACGAACGATGACAAAGACGATGACGACTGCTACGTGAAAACACCCCTTTCCTCCCCTTACCCATGGCTGGTTCTGACCAGAATGGGCCTCTCCCCCTCCCCCCCCTACCTAGGCTAGAGTGGCGCATTATGACCTAACGGTTGACGCGTCCTTAATCCAAATAAACAAAAAAAATCAAATACTTAGTTAATATCAAATAAAATAGTCCCTGCCTTGTATTAGTTACTGAACGCAGTAGTTTTCAAGCACGTTTTATATCTAAAAACTGTTCTCAAGAATGCGTCTACAGTAATTAAAACTAAACTGCCCAATAACATGTCATGTCATACCGACACCTTAAAGTATTTTCTGAATGAATTAACATTTCAACTTAGCTGCGCGATAAGAAAGTGTATTAACCTCAAGATCAAGCCCGGAAGTCGCTTCAAGCACTTCCCCTAAGAATGTCTCGATATTAATTAAAACTTGAAATTAACGTCACGATACGGTAAATATCTGGTTAGTATTGAGTTTTTATAAATCAATCTTGATGTAAGTGGCTGGTACAAGAGTTGTAATCATGAGGAGTGTCAAGTCAGCCCTGTGTGGTCCACATTCGAGGAGTTTCGTCATGTTGGCCACCTTGGACGTGACGTTATTACGCGGATGATTTATCATCGGGCTCAAACAAGAAGAAGAAGATGAGATTTATAAGCTAGAAGTCAGTTATTATGGTGGATGCATCGAATCACATTCCGTTCAAATTTTGATCGTATTGATGATTTTAAGTTTTGCCCTATCAATCGAATAAGACACCACCTACAAATCATTAGCCATTGACATAGAAATTATTGACGTCAATCATATGAAACATCACATCACGAAAATATGTTTTCCAAAATAACCATTAAACAGTAGTTTTGGAGTAAGAACATCATTTTTTGTGTATTGAGAAGACCAAAACTATTTGTAACATATTTTTGGTCCAGGCATCTCCCAATATTGCTTCTTTTTCAAGCATTTTTTGTGGATTTTTTTATCACAAAGTATACGAGTTGGATGGCCGATATTTTACCATAGATTACATTCACCGGTGACTATGACAATTGTGATATTTTGAAATATGTTACGAGTGTTTGTATTTTCCGGTACAAATTCACTCAGCGCACCGGAAAACGCTCAAAATTTCAAATATCACATGACCTAGGCACAAGTAACTAGTAAGTGATAAACTATGTTAAAAATATCAGCCATCCAACTTACATACTGCTTGATAAAATTATTCCACAAAAATGCTTAAAACAGAAACATTGGAAGTAGGCCTATGAATGGACGAAAAATATGTTAAAAAATAGTAGCTGTTTATGCCAGTTTACCAATTGACCGTCCATATTGTCTGAATACCGACCAACTAGCAGCCTGTATCGATGCTCCATTATAAATTAATATGAATGTGTCTGTCTGTCTGTCTGTCTGTCTGTCTGTCTGTCTGTCTGTCTGTCTGTCTGTCTGCTGTCTGTGTCTGTCTGTCTGGTTCTGCTCTGTCTGCTGTCTGTCTGTCTTCTGTTGTCTGTCTGTCTGTCTGTCGTCTGTCTGTCTGCCTGTCTGTCTGTCTGTCCTGTCTCGTCTGTCTGTCGTCTGTCTGTCTGTCTGTCTGTCTGTCTGTCTGACTGTCTGTCTGTCTGCTCAGGTCTGTCTGTCTGTCTGTCTGTCTGTCTGGCTGTCTGTACGTCGTCGCGACGCGACGTCTGTCGCTCGTGCATGTGTCGTCTGTTAGTCGTCTAGTTTACCCGACGACTTTACTACGAACACCATCAACGCAGCTTGATGAGTTGACAATGTGCTTAGTGAATCAACAGCAGTACCCTGCTGTGCTGATAACAAACCGCATTGACTGACGACTGTGCTACACCCACAGTAATTACCACAACTCACCATTATAGGATTTTCACAGCAGAGCACTCGACAGAAGTACAGACAGACAGACAGACATACAGAAGACAGACGAAGGGACAGACGGGAAACAACGAAGGACGACGGAGGAGGACGGACGACGACATACAGGCCGGGAAGAACGACAAACAGCAGATATCAAGAACAGGACAGACAGACAGACAGACAAACAGACAGTCAGACAGACAGACAGACAGACAGACAGACAGACAGACAGACAGACAGACAGACAGACATTGAGACTGACGGGAATGCAGCAATTAAATCAGGACATGCCATTTAATTGTTGATAAATGCAAATAGCAAGTGTGTGACCCCTGAATTCATGGCGATGCATCAAGAAATCAGCCTTGGCATTGAAACTGACGCTGTGTGCTGTGCTAACGACCCGCCACTATAGTGAGCATGTCTTGTCTGACACTCAGACTAGCGACTCATAGTGTAAGGAAACGTATTGATTATTAAACGACGTCTAGGTAATCAATCTATCATTAAATTCAGCCAGTTAACGTCTCGAAGTTAAATGCAAAGAATGTTGCCCGAACTAAAATAGTTCTTGAAAAGTGGCAAATTTCGGGGCCGGGCCTAAAATAACGTTGTAATAAAAAACGTAAATTAAAAAGATTTAAATAAATGAAACAATAGTTATGATTTTCTGACTTATCGTAAGTATCCAGTTTAT
>JAMZAV010006076.1:0-59799 GCA_024449915.1 Sweltsa coloradensis | reverse complement strand
AGTTCTAGAATTTACCTAGTATGAGTACGTATTGTTGTCGAGCTGATTGATCAACCATTAAATAATATTATATTTCAAACTATTCCACATCTTAAATAGGATAACAACAATAAAAGTCTGAGTAATTTACATAGTAGAGACGTATTTGCGGCAGAGGGCGGCTTGGATTACAAAGACGATATTTTGTAACTAGAAAATTGAAAACTGAATCTAAGAAAATGCGCGCATGGCCAGCCATAGTCCCGCCCTTCTATTTGATGTCATAAATCACTTCGAGTTTCACCAATTTGCACATAGATGGCTCTGCACTGCCGTTTTTTTTTCTTCCAATGCACCGAACCGTACCTAGAGAGCGCGGGGGAGGAAATTTAGACAGCAGGTTCTCGCCACTACAGGTTGTTGTTAGTTAATCACTAACACAGTAATCACAGTTGTGTCTTACTCATAACTTATGATGATTACAGATTACTTATATGAAGCAATAACCACAATAACACAGTTCTTAATTGATAGTGTTTTTATTATTATACAATAAATAAATAATTAATCTATGGAGGCTAATTGTAATAGTGTAGTTTGTTTGCACCTATTAAAAATTAAAGTTTGTGAACGAAATGTGTTTGATTTTTTATTTTAACAACTATAACCTATTATGCATATAACTTCCAAGTACAGCTCAGCTCATACCATTTGGGGGGGGGGGGGGGCGGCGAAATTGATTTCGCTTACGCATGAGAAATCACTAGAACCGGCCCTGAATCCAGCAGAGGAGGCTCAGCTGATTCCACCCAATTTCAATCCTGATATCTTGCCACGGGTGCAAATGTCAACCAGTAATGGTAATGCTAATGCTTCAAGCTCACAGGTACTTTCACCTGGTAAAGCTGTTCCCACTGGTAATAAAAATAATAATCAAACCCGGAGTGGGCGCATTATCAAACCACCTTCTCGATTTAATGATTATGTTTAATTTAAGTGGTCACTATTTGCAATACTGTACATGTTAATATAGTGGTACATTTAGTAGTAAAGAACATTATGTATCCTCTCCTTATGGTTCATCAAACATGTGTATTGTCTATTAATTATTGTAAATTGTATTCTGCCGGTAGTTATTGTAACTGAAAATTTGGTTGTATTTTTCCAACTCCCTTGTTTCAGTATTGAACTTTTAAAAATAAAAAGGGAGATGTGATGTTTTGTTATGACACAACAGCTGACTGGTCACCGCTGCATGATGTGGATGCAGACAGCCAAATAGAAGGCTATGTTTGGTCATATGACCTAGGCCTGGTGACTTCCGTTTCCTGTTGGTTGGAGGCCATGACATGGAGGTTTCACTTATGTATCGTATTACCTGTTTCTATTAATTAAAGAACCCAATCTAAGTTCAACAACGAGTTATTAATGTAACTAATAACAACCCTAATATCATCTCTGTGTCTGCATCTATAAAATTAGATTTTTATTTAGTTTTTCTCCTTTGTAAATCAGTTTTTATAACTGAATAGGATAGACGTTAAGTAAACAAATAAAATAAATAATCAATACATTTCAATTAAATTCTTACGCAAAAAATTACTTAGGTTAGGTTAGATTTTATTGAAAAACTTAGTAGGTAAATAATTACTAGGTTTGATTCGGTTAGGTGAACAAGGTTAGGTTAGGTTAGGTTTGAATGAAACTGCTGTTAAAATAGTTGAGTTGAGGCCATTGAATTTGGTTCATGGCCAAGAATTTTTTTTATGATTTCGAGTTTAAAAATTTTACTTTTTTTTGTAAGAGTGTGACTAACTAATAGATAATAAAATTATCTAGGGATTGACATATTTCAATCACATACACAATGGCGTCTAATGGCCTATAAAAATGAGAAAGTGCACAAATCCAAGTCACTTATTTTGCGTGACACACACCCTTAAACAAGATTTGGCACAACCAGAGTAGAATGGACTCTAGATAACCATATCACTCATCAAGTAAATAGGCATCACGCGAAGAGTAGCACCAGCTATTATGTTGGACCTTGTCAAGAGGAGAAGTTATTATGTTACTTTAGAGAGGAGAAAATCGAGGGTATAAAACCAATTCGCCCACAAGGCGCATCAATCACTCTAGATCATTCTGATCACTTACTCATTCGTCTACTTGAGACATAAGTTTTGATGCTGTCGGAGAACAGTTAGAAACATTTCGAACCAGCGCATTATCCCCTATAACTGTTGTTAAGTGATCTCTACTCTGTAGATCTCTTAACTAAAATTTTTGCAATTTCTTTTCATACCACAGTTATTTGCATTCTTAGAGAGATCACTGCTGTTTCTTATTCCACCTTTTATTATTAGTATGCTATGGTCAGTAATGTTGGGTGTATTTAATACCTCAACTCTAATATTGCCACAATCTGTTACTACCCAATCGATAGGCGTTCTGCTCACATTAGTGACTCTAGTATAATTCTAAACAACCTGCTTGCATCCATTATCTGCGAAAATATAGCATCGTCGCGATAAACCTCACTACACTTTTAAATATAGCACGCAACCCAAATTTTTTATACATCTTGGAGATCTATGTGCTAGTGTCATCATACGATTTTGAATAATTTCTATGTACTTTGACGTGCAACATCGATATGACCTCGCCGCCCCGCACCTTTTGACCACCATCTACACAGGCTACAGTACACACAGCGCAGTGAGGATATGAAGGCAAAACTGTTAGCTGAACTTCAACAACAATTAAAGGTTAAAGATCTTCGTGAGACAAGTGAGTGCCTGGGTATGAGAATAAGGAGAGATTGAAAAAGGGGATAATTTTCTTGGATCAAGAACAATACCTGACAAGTGTTCTCGGTCGTTTTGGTATGACTGATTGTAAACCTCAAGGGACAACGATGGAGTGTGGGTTAAAAGTTTGGACACTCAAGGGAAAATCACTCGATGTACCATACCAAGAATTAATTGGATGCCTTCTGTATCTTAGTTCTAATACCAGACCAGATATTTCTTATGTTACAAGTGTGCTCAGTCAATACAATACAAATTATCAGGATGTCCACTGGTCGCTTGCTAAACGTGTACTCAGATACTTGAAGGGTACAATTAGTCATGGACTTGTATTTCAGAAATCAGATAATTTTAAATTGGTCGGTTTTATAGATGCCGGTTTTGTGAATGATGAAACGGATGGTCTTTCATACCGAGGTCAGGCATTCATGATTGGTAAGTATCTTGTTTCTGGGGAGAGCAAGAAGCTTAAGGAAGTTGTCTTTAAGTTTTACTGAGGCGGAGTATATTGCTCTGTCTGAGGGTTGTAAGGAAGCTGTGTGTTTAAGTAGACTGTAAGCCAATTTGTTAAGAAAAGAATGTGATACTGAGGAATTGTTTAATGACAATCAAAGAACATATTTCGGCAAAAGGTCATTTTGTACGACAGTGCTCCAAGAAAAATGGGGTTAATGTTAATTATTAATTATTTAAGCACTAATGAGATGCCTGCTGATGTTACGACAAAATCTCTTCCACCTGTGAAACATTTTACTTGTTTGAGTGAATTGAATTTTGGGTCCCAAAATATGTCTGAAGAAGGAAGTGACGAAGATGAAATTCCTATACCCCAACTGCCAGCCAGCACTGCTCGGAGAAAGCTCCAAGACATCTCGAACCAAGGAAATCCCAAAAGAAAGAGAACCTGAGGCGTTTCCATTAAGAGGCAAGTGCATACATTGTTGTTGATTGACCAGATAGATGATTGGCAAAATTCGTGATTGGTCATTGCCAGATGCACACTTTTTTCCAGGTCTTGACTTCCACGTCTTTTTTTATTTGGCTATCATATTCAGTAAAAACTAATTTACAAAAGAGGACAACAAAATAAATTTACTTACATAGAAGCAAATACAGCAAGAATGTTAAGTCAGATAAGTATTACAACAGCAATGTATTAATACACAATAATTTAAGTAACAAATTAAAAAAGCTAGATTCCAGAAGAACATAGCAGAAGAGCAAACAAAACAATCCAGTCTGGACAGAACAGACAGCCTCATGTAGAGAAACAAACCCAACACAAAAATGCAAGGACATTTCAGTCAACACAACAACACATTTTGCATAACAGAAGCAATCTCTATGTACTGTGGAGGCAAGACAAGAACATACTGGAGAGCGGAGTCAAACCACGTCCGCCTGCGACAAGAACAACAGACCGACTGCGAGGCAAGACTGTGCTGCGACTTGCGAGTGAATGTAGGTGTAAAGTGCAGTAAAAAGGTGAGGGGTGGCTAGGTCATATCGATTCTGCACGTCAAGTGCAATGAGTCTGTATATGACATGAATGAATTTTTTTTTTTGAGTTTAGCGGGTGAAAACCCATTTAAAGATAACATAACTGAACACATTCAGCAGAAACAGAAGCCAAAGCCATGTGCTGTGGAGGCCAAACAAGAGCGGAACTAAGAGCGTAAAAAAGCACAGCACATAAACCGTGGCAAGGATCTAATCTCACATTGAACAGAACCTACAATACAATGTTACCTACACGGATGCTAATAAAACTGAACTAAACTAGCACTTTACTGAACATCAACTCCTCAGGCTGCACGGACGGAACAGACGGAGCACAACACTGAGATGACGAGCGCCTATCTGACAAGGAGGACATATAAAAAAGAGAGAACTAAACCTTTTCAGTCTGGACAGAACAGAACCACCTGAAGTGAACAAACATTAAACAGAATGATGAATGAGAACGAGGACACCGCAAAGACTTGAACATGCAACACATACAGCAGCAACAGAAGCCATCTCCATGAACTGTGGAGGCCCAATGAGACCAGAGCAAAGAGCGCGTACAAAACACGTCCGCCTGGGACAAGAATAACAGACCGACTGCGAGGCAAAGGTCTCTGCTGTGTACGTGGAGGTAGTAGTCAAAGGGTGCGGGCGGCGAGGTCATATCGAAGCTGCACGCAAGGTTCATTGACGTTTTTCAAATCGAGTTGATGACAATGGCGCATGTGCTTTTAGGAGTGTAATTAATTGGTTGTGAGTAATATATGAAGATACATAGTGAGGCTCATCGTGACGACGAACAAAGAGCAAAGTCTGGTAGCTGACTACGATACGGTAGTAGCGGACTTTGAAAAAAGGAGGATTAGGAAGGCCTACTAAGGGCTATACATACACCATATTGTGTATGAAACTTTAGATTAGTCAATCCACATTAGCCAGATTACCTTTAAAATTCAAAGTGGTTGTTTCATTCTCAGGAAGCTCTAACAGCTAGTTCATCCCCACATACTTAAAATGATTTACTTTGCTCATTTATTTATTGGTTCACTCAAATACAGCATTGCTGCCATTTTACATTGAGGTACTAGGATATTAATTTTAAAATAATATTATAAAAACATCAAACGTAATAAAAACAGTAGAAGAACATTAAACATTTCAGTTCACATACAGTTAATTAACACTTACAATAACTTTGTATATAAATCAATAGTTATTAATAACATATTATGATAATGCACAATGAATTACCTATACAATGATGAATTTCAACAGATGGATTCTTTCAAGAACACCTTTAACATCTGTTGCCCGGCTCCATATAAGAAATATAAGAAATATAAAAAAAACTTTGAACTAGGACGCGTTCATATTCATATTCATGTGAATGACGATTTTTTTTTAATTCAGTCTCCAGAAAACCATGGACCAAAGAGAACAGCAGCTACTTCCGGGGTATTCTTCGGAAGTAGTATTAGGGCGCGTTTACCACATAGACCCTCAGGCCCCCCCCTAAAATTTTTCGAAAATTTTTGGATCGGAGATGCTTCTGCTCATCAATACCCATCTTTTGACAAATTTTTGTTGGTCTACCATAAGGGCTTAACCCCCATTTTAATTTTTTTGTTTTTAAATCACCCCCCACCCCACCCCGTATCGATTTTCTAAAAATGTTTTGATCCGAGCTGCTTCTTCATCTCGATATCTTGCTCTCCGTTAATTTTTGTTCCTCTACTCCGTCAATTTTTGTTCCTCTACCAAAAGGCTTAACCGCCATAGGGTGTCCCACCCCTAAAAACAGAGATGCTTTTTGCCATAAAGGCTTAATCGCCATTTTAGGCCACCGCTTAAGCGACCGCTTAGCACTCGCTCGGGGGTTGGTATGGGGGTTGAAACGAAAACACATCTATTTATAATTTTATTTAAATACAAGTTGAAACTCAATTATGATTTACTAAGCTATCCACGTTGTCCCCGGTAGCTTAATGGTAGAGCGTAGGTGTACTGTTGTTCTGGGTTCTTCTTTCATAGGCAAGAGTGGTACATTATGACCTTACAGTTGACGCGCCCTTATACCAATTAAACTTCAAAACCCTATTATTAATACCAATATAATTATTAAACTTAAATGCAAATGTTCCCGGGTACTCAACACATGACTCGCTCCCTCGTCTAACAACGACTTTGGCGTTTTCCTAGTCTAGTTGGACTAGATGCCATTAAAGCCGGAATGTGGGAGACCTGGGTTCAATCCTCTGGCCGGGAATGATTTTGTAATTTGATGGATTGTATTTTAAAAATGTAGTCAGTCAAAATCTAGTCAGTGTAGTCTATCATCTGTGACAATACTATGGAAAACATAGCCAGTACGAAATTCGTTTAAAGATTGCAAGGTTTACCCAATCTCGAGCGGAATTTGGGGGAACCTTGATCGTGCAAGATTTGATACACCTTGGTCACTGCATTTTCGCAGGCAGACAAATAACAAGAAAGCAAATGGTGATGGCACGGGCAGAAAAATTGTAACTAACCAGAGTAGTATAAGTATTAGTAGTTTTAGCACGCTTTAATAGCTAATATTATTCGCGCCTCCCAAGATAAAACAATTTGTATAATTGTGATTTACCACCATGGATACTTCTTTCCAAGTGGAGGAACGTAAGGGGAGACGCGGGGGGACAAGGGATGGACAGGCCTGAGATGGTCAAACCAGCCACAAGCAATATGCTTCAAGGGAACTCAAGGAGTATGTGCAGATTAGAAACTTTGATCCATTACTCTTCTTAACAAACAGAAGGCTCTGCAAAAGTGCAAACATTTCAGCATTGTACACATAAACATTGGGTTGAGGTGGAAAGTGAAGTTACCTGCTTATGTACGTAGTTAAGGCGCAACCAACCGAATCGTCCATTCTAGACCCATCGTGAAAATGCAGCTATAGTCGGGAAATTGTGGACAAATTTCTTGACAAATTGCTTGGTATTGAGTGATGGATGAAGGGCCTGTTTGTATCGAGAGAGTTTCGTAATGCAAGTCGTCTTACTAAGAGCCCAAGATGAACTGAACCTTAGAACAATATGAAAGCTAAAGGCAGGGTAGTGTGCAATTGTTCTGGTTTTGTGTAATCGTATTCTTCTCGTACAACCTGATATATTTGTATATGACAATACAATATTCTGTTACTACTAAAAAAACTTATACTCAAATCATATCATTATAATTTAATCATCACAAAAGATTTTTAAAAATCTACCAAACAACTTAATAAAACAAAAAAACAGCACAGAAACCGGTCAAACTTGTAATTTGGCAAAATGTTTCAACCAAAATAAATTACACAACCTGTACGAAGAATAACTGCATCATTTCTATACGCCAATATTGTTTTAAATTCACCAGTTTTGGAAACGGTTATGCTTACCGACCGACATACCTGTGATGACCTACAAGAAGTAATCACAAACGTAATAGAAGCTAAGGAAATTCGGGAAAATGTCGTGGCTATTGTACACGACAACGCGGCAAATATCAAACAAATAACGAAGCACATATACATCGGAGAAGACATTCCATGCACTGCACACACTCTCCAACTGTGCATTAACAAAGCAATGGGGACTAATACTCAGGTGTCCAATTACACCATTGCACGAACCATCAACGCTGTAGGTCGTCTGGTAGGACATTTTAACCACAGTACGTAAGCAAACAACGAACAAAAAGACGACAACTGTTACTTGAACCGGAAAAATCTGCTAGAAGTCTGATTCAATATTGCCGCATACGGTGGAATTCGGTTTTGGAAATTTTGCAAAGAGTGGATGAATTGAAGTGGTCCATATCGGCAGTTCTGTCCGATACGGCACACACAAAACCTGTCATTGGAAAGTCCCTTCAACTGTCAACTGAACAAACCAACGTTATTGACGGCATTATCCCTGTGCTACAAAACTTCAAAACAGCAAACGATTACTTTTGTGGGGAGAAGTACGCCACATTGTCTTGGTTTCCCGACATAGTTTGCTTTAGTAAAGGTTCATCTTTCCGCACCCGACGACGACAGAACCGTTGTTATTTATTTTATTTTATTTTTATATATTTATTTAACTTCTATCCTATTCAGTTAAAAAACTGATTTACAAAGGAGGACAACTAAATAAATCTAATTACATAGATGCAGAAACAACAATAAATTACATTTTCGTAAATATTTGAAATAGTAGCATTACAACAACAATGCATTTAACACAAGAATTTTGGTAACAAATTGAATGATATTATATGCATTTAATGAATGAATCAAATATAAAAAAGGGTGGAGAATGAAAAGAAAAGAAAAGAAGAAGAAGAAGAAAAAAAAACATTAAAAAAGAAAAACGAAAAGAAAAAAACTGATTTATTAGACGATCCCACTCAAACGAATATGAGGTTTGCCAAAAATCAGGAACAGCAAATCAGGGAGTATAATCAAACTTTCGCGGAAGAAACCACCGAACGCGAAATCTTTATTCTTGTGTTCAATCTTCATTTTTGTGTTCAAATCTTGACTCATATATATAATTATATCAGATATATAATTATTTAAAAAATTTCATGTCAAACTGATCACAGCAATGATACAGGACAACTAAATCAAGTTGCAAGCTCCATCAGTAGGCGGCAACCAGACAATCTAGGCAGAAAAATATAGTTGAAAATACATTGTTTATATTATAATCAAAGCATAATGAACAAACAAAGAGAAAAGCAAAATCAATTATAAGAGCTTATGAAGGTAAATTAACATTACACAAACACACAGACAATAACTTACAAATAAATAGTAAAACATCAATTTTTTGCTCTTTGATTCATTATCATTGCTTCAATTTTACTTTTAAATTGTACAATTCCTAGATCAGTAAACTGGCTTCTTATATCATAAGAAATTGAATTCCAATAGGATACGCCTCTGTACATAAATGACTTTCTAAATGCTTCAGAATTTAATCTAGGAACTTCCAATGAGTTTATTAAAGTAGAATTTCTATCACGATCAACAATTTTAAAAATATTGGGTAGAATACCTAAAAACATACCTTTCAATACTTTGTATGTATTTACCAGCACGCTATACTTCATCCTCTCCTCAATCGTGAAACAATTAGACTGCAAATCTTGGTTCAAGGGAAATGAATCGAACAGATGGTCAATTCTCTTCTGGAGTACAACATACTCAGTAGAAGGTCTTACTGCCCAAACCACTAAGCAATAATCAATAACAGAGTGAATATAAGAATCTACAAGTAACATCAACATTCTCTCGGTTACAAACCTCTTCATTCTACTTATAATTCCAATTGCTGATGATACTTTATTACACACATATTCATAATGTTTCTTAAAATTTAAATTACAATCTAAGAAAACTCCAAGATATTTAAATTCATACACTCTAGAAATTAACTTACCATTACAATTTAACGTCAAATGAATATCATTCATGCTTCTATCATTAGCCTTATGAAAAATCATAAAATTTGTTTTGCTATAATTAATATCAAGTTCCTGAGTTTTAAACCAATCATCCATCCTCTTTAGAACTTCTTGAAGACGTCTTACGATCTCTTCGACATCCACACCTTCTAAATAAAAGACCAAGTCATCAGCATATAAGATATAATTGATGCCTCCCATTATAGTAGATATATCATCTATATAAAGAATAATAACAGGGGTCCTAATATTGATCCTTGGGGTACTCCACAAAATATAATATTGAATACTTTTGAACTTTATTTTGCAAGATTTATAAACATTTTTCTATTTTACAAATAATCCGCCAAAATTGAAAACAAATAAGGACTTACGTTACACTTGGTTTTAATTTTATTAAAAGAGGTAAAAAAGGTACTAAATCAAATGCTTTCCTAAGATCAACAAAGACAGCTCCAACCTTACCATTACGTTTATCAATCCCTTTATAGATAAAATCTGTAAATGCTAGAAGGGCACTTGCGTTGACCTACCTTTCCTGAAACCATGCTGGTTTGCACTTAAACCTTCAGATGCATCCAATTCATGTAATAACCTCTTGTGTAAATATTTTCAATAATTTTCCCTACAATTGGAAGAGTTGATATAGGTCGATAAGAATTCCTATCACTCTTTTTACCTTTACCCTTATAAATAGGCGTTACCCTTGCCAATTTCAGCTGTGTTGGGAAATCACCTACAAGAAAGAAATGGGAAATTAGATACGCTAATAATCCGACTATTGATGCGCATTTCTTAAATACTATGCATGGAATCTCTGAATTGTTGCAGAGCTTCTAACTTTAAGGCGTTTAATTGCTGAAATGACTTCTTCATTAGTTACTTTTGTATGCGGAAGATTCTCTGCTTCTCTTCTATTTAAATCTTTAAACTTACCAATTTCATTTGAAAAATCTACATCGTTCACAACAAAACTTTTTTGTAACAAACAGCACATATCTGGATTAGACGTGTAGGATACCCCATTCTCTGTCAATGAGGCTATGCTACACTCTTTTTTCTCTTTGTTACCTGTCAACTTATTATAAACTGACCATAAAGATTTTGAAGAAATATCATTATCAAAAGAAGACTTAAAATGCTCACGCTTAGAAAAACGAATCTGATTATTTACCTTATTTCTAACTTTCTTGTATTCCTCCCACGTTGACTGCCTTCTAAAAATTCTAAATTCTTTGTGCAAGTGGTCTCTCCTATGCATGGATTTCCTAATCTCTGCTGTTAACCATGGGGCTGGCTTACCTTTAATTCTTAATTTCAAGGGGTGTGCATGTTCATTTAGGGGTTCTACGACTACTTTAACAAACATTTCTAATTTATCATCTGCACTTACTGCCACACCAATTTGGTCAATGGGACCACTTAAGATATCTTCATCTACTTGCTTCCAATCAACATTCTTATAATTTCTAGTATTTACAAATTTAGGAAGAAATTTTTGCTTATTAATCTTACGAACACAATAAATTCTTATAATACCTGACTGAATAATATTTTCATTGTGATTTGCATAAACATGATCAATTAAAGTAGCTGACCTATTATTAACCCTAGTAACAGACTTTATCAATTGTACCAATCCATGTGATCTAGTAAGAATTTTGAAATTATTTACTGGTAATGTCTTCTTACTCAAATCAATGTTGAAATCACCTAGAAAAAACAATTCATTAGCTTCCGATTTTAAATTATTTACTAAACTATCAAAACAATCTGAAAATTCTTCTAACTTTACGTGTGGAGCTTTATAAACTGCTGTAAAAATCATTGGCTTTACATTCGGAAGCCAGAATTTAACTGACTGCAACTCAACATCTATCGGAAATTTAACTTTACACTCGACTACACTTGACATGAACTTCTCAGCAATATAAATAACTAACCCTCCCCCTATCCTTTCACGATCAAATCTTAGCATTTTATAATTGTCAATAGAAATAAAACCGTGTGGAACAGATCAAGTCTAGATATGTTTCACAGCAAGCAAATATATCAAAATTATACGTGTCAAGAATAACTCTCAACTGATCTATGTACTTATCCAACTTACGTATATTGAGATGTCCAAGCTTCATTCCTTTTGGCAATACAGCTAAACCATTAGCAGCAACATCATTTATATTTTGAGGTTCTTTATCGACATCATGATTAAAAAGATTTGTCATGTAAATTTCATGTACACTTAGAGGGGGAAATAAACAATTCATACAATACCATCTCGTCGAAACTCTTCTTGTTCGGTTCTTCAGTTCATAGACATCTTGAACGCCACATTGAAGGCACTTGCTGCTATTATAACTGATTATACACTTATTACATTCCCATGGTCCAAGTATTGAATCGAATGCCTCATTGGTCATATTTATACATACCCGATGTAAAATATCTTCACATACCGAGCACTCTAGGCGTTTAGTTGTTTTGTTCTTTTTCAAATTACATACGGTACAACGTTTAACCACTGGTTTAGCCATTATGAATGAAAGAAATTGTAATGTTATAATCGAAAGAATATAATTAAAATTCCCTAGGCCTAATTCTGCTGTCAGAAAAGTAAACAATAATATTTTGAAGTTTGTTTATATAACAAGCGAACGTTCCAATTGATTTTTTGACAGAAAATCAAAAATCAAATCCTTTTTTAAATATTTACTTCTTAAAACAACTTTATGATATAAATTTGGCTTCACAATGATACTTCAAAATAAAGGAAGGATTTAATGTCAACAAACTCAAAAATTACTAAATAAATATGATTATTAAATGAGTATTTAAGCCTAAAGCTTGTCGTCAAGGTGCACACTGATGAAGACGTTAACACAAATCTAAATATGTTTAAATTCCTATAAAGATATTAAATGAAATTAAATGTATTTGCTCACCACACACACTGAACTCTAAATAACCTTATTGATGCAAAATCACTATCTGAAAACCTTTGAATGCTTACAAATCCAGATTAACACACAGGAGTGATTTTTAGGGTGACAGTTTAGTAAGAAAACCCACACAATTGAGTAAAACGACTGATTATTCTGTAAATAATGAAAACTAAAACTTCCCTTCAATGTCACTCGTAGTATAATTCTAGAAGATCAAGATGCAGTCAAAATTTGAAATGGGTTTCTTGTATTTCCGTGTAAAGATAGAATATTATCAGGAGATTTTCTAAGCTTGACAGATTGGAAAAAAGACAAACGTTCAAGCGCGATCTCGTAAGACACATCCAAAAGGCGATTCTTCACAGATGTAAATCCAGCTTTGGCAATAGCCGCTGCGATTGACCCCCGTTTTAAGCATTTTAAGCATTTAGATAAATGTCACAAATCTTGCTTCTACTGTCTTACAGGTGAAGGAGTTGTTACACGGAAAGCCTCTTACATAGAAGGCGGTCCAATACGGCATCATCAATGAACAGAGAGCGGTAACAGCATATGAAAATAAAACTGTGAGGATGGTAGAGGAAGAGAAGTGTGGGCTGTTTGTTCCCCCAAGTCTGCCATTCATCGGGGCTAGTCCGACGGGCTGGTAGGAGATGATGGTCTCATAGAAGTGAAGTGCCTCCTTCAATCGGACCCCTTCAATCGGACATCAAACTCCAATGGAAGCTGCCATGTCGGGCTCAAAAAAAATTTGTGCGTAACATTTCAAAATGGATGCGTCAAATTGAAGCCCAAACATCCGTATAGGTACCAAATACAGGGGCAATTGAATATTGCCGATCGTGAAAGGTGTGACTTAGTTTTGTTCAGCGACGGCGAAAAAAGACGTACGTAAAGTTACACGTACCTTTAGTGATTTTTGTTACTTGTGTAATTAGTAATTAGGCGAGGTATAAGAGTTGATAGTATCATTTTATTTTATAGGTTGTAGGAATAAATCGAGATGCAGAGTGACTCCCTCAAGTACGTGGACCTGCCATATGCGACATCAAGCACTATCTTGACGCGATCCCACCGCTTCCACTGAAACCTACTGGGCACCGACAAATTCTGCGCTGGTTATGTAAACAAGAGCATGAGCGTATGTGGTGCTGACTCGGGTGGTGGGCTCGTGTTTCACCCTTAGAGCATGGATAGTTGGTAGAGGAAGCAAGCCAACGATAGCGACCGCCGCGAGACGGACCAACATCGATTGGATTGGATATTGCTTAACGTCTCATATTTATGCAACTTGGCTAATCGAGACGAAGGGAGGGACGTAAGGGATGACGCGGGGGACAAGGGGTGGACAGGCCTGTGCTGGTCAGAACCAGCCACAAGCATATGGGGAGGGAAAAGGTTCCCCACGTCGTGGTCGTCTCCGTCTGTGTCATCCGTCCGTGTTGTCATTGTCGTCGCCGTCGGGGAGGTAGTCAAAGGGAAGGGGAGTTCCCCGACGATGACCCAGAGCTCGCACATTAGTTTCAGGGAGATAAACTCCCCTAATCACGGGCCAAACCACGAGAAGGTTGCGAGTTGGAATTTGATGGCCCGGGAACTTAGAAGCTACTCTGCGTTATCTCAAATTGTATGCAATAGCCTATTGTCTATACAAATCTTATTATTTTCTATCAGGTAGAAAATATTTTTTCAGGGGTTGAGGTGCCGAAGATGTGGGAAAAAATTTTACACCTCTGCAGGAATTGACAGCCACGTCCAATACGACTGTTGCGTGGAGCCATCATTTACCTACAAATGGGAAAACTTTTAAAAAACAAAAACACACTCGACAGCCACATTTCTAAGGACTGTGATTTTTGGAAAATCACACAAGTGATTTGTGCCAAAATATTCAAATTCCACACTAAAAATGTATGTCAACAGAAGGAGCTGCACAAGTGTCCGAAATGTGACGGTACATTCTCTACAAAATATACATTGAATAGGCACATAATCGGCAATAATTGTCATGTAAGTTAAAAGCACACTACCTTGGGTTCGAAACAAATCTTATTTGGGTTTAAATATATCTGTAATTCTCACTTTTCAAAACCACAAACCAAACCCAGTACACATTTCTTAGTCTCCCTTGCCCAAATGGTCCTCACCATGAACAACTTCAGGTTTCTTGACCGTCGCTACATCCCAGTCAAGGGCACTGCGATGGGCCCCAGAATGAAGCAGTAGACAAATTCTAAGTAACCGTATTGATTTGAATTTAGACTAGTATGGTACTAATTAGGCCTATGTTATGTACGTTGTATTTGTAAAGGGAAAATGAAATGTAATAACATTACATGCGTGAAATCAAACAAAGAATCTGCCTCAAAAAACCTTGATTCGAGACTCTGAATAGGCAATTCAACCGATTCTACGAAGACTCGG
This sequence comes from Sweltsa coloradensis, assembly GCA_024449915.1. Taxonomy (NCBI): domain Eukaryota; kingdom Metazoa; phylum Arthropoda; class Insecta; order Plecoptera; family Chloroperlidae; genus Sweltsa; species Sweltsa coloradensis. The sequence goes on along the minus strand of JAMZAV010006076.1, from coordinate 44,663 downwards.
TGGACTGTAAACGTACTCCTATGCTACATGTATTTATGTGTCCTGGGTTCCTTCATGAAGCCTAGTGCCCAGGGTGTATCGTATATAGATCATTTGAGGGTAATTCTTGGCACGAATAATTTTGATATATTGCTTGTTGTGAAACATCTAGATCAGTCTATTCAAGACGAGTTTATTTCTGTTGATAATTATAGAATGCTTAAATTTGATCGTGAAAGGGTAGGGGAGGGTTAGTTATTTATATTGCTGAGAATTTCATGTCAAATGTGGTTGAGTGTAAAGTTAAAATTTCCAATAGATGTTGAGTTGCAAAATAGACGACGACGACGACGACGACGACGAAACCACGAGAAGGTTGCGAGTTGGAATTTGATGGCGCCCACTCGTTTCGAGTCGGAGAAGTGAGTCAAGTTTCTCAGCCTATATCCAACATCTTAATATAAGTTAGTTAGTTATTAGGGTTTAAGGGCACACAACACTAAGGTTATTAGTGCCCGTGTTCTCTTTTAGAGTGATGTGTATTTTTTTAAATTCTATTATACAGCTTTGTTGATATCAGATATTTAAAAACATTGGTTATATTCTATGATTCATCAGATAAAATTTCTTTTAAATAAGGTTTCAGTTTAAAATCATTCCTCTCGTCCATATGTTAAGGCAATCTACTAAATGTGCTTAACAGTTAAAATCTCACCACACTGCTCACATGGGGGTGGATCTTCGCCTCTTAAAAGGTATGCTTGAGTGAGATGTGTGTGTCCAATGCGTAGACGGGTCAGAACAACCTCTTCGCGTCGAGAAGAGCGCCTTGAAGAGAACCAGGGTGTTACATCGTCTTTTATTTCACGAAGCTTATTATTTTGCATGATATGCCATTCTTCGCACCACTTTTCTTTAAGTTTGCGTTTGAAGAATGCTTTTAGATCAGGCGTTACAACTAAATGGCAATCAACTTGTGTTTTGTTACCAGCTTCTTTGGCACTTTGGTCGGCGACATCATTTCCTAAAATACCAGAATGACCAGGCACCCAACAAAAAACTATTGATTTTTGTTTTGCAGCAAGTTTCGACAATATTAGGTGTATTTTACTAATTAATGGGTGTGTATTCTCGATTTGGTTAATCGGGAAACACTCCCGTGGGTGTAATTGTTTTTATTTACTACAATTCAGAAATTAAAAAAGTCCGCCCCAACCGGGAATCGAACCACGGATCTCCCACATTCCAGGTGGACGTCTTAACCACTAGACCTAGACTAGGGTGTGTAGTGTAAATTGTGCAAATTGCCTCTAGTGAACTTAAAGAATCCGTGCACACTAAGAATTTGGGAGTCCTTACTCTCAAAAGCAAACAGGAGGCTTTGTAGAATTGCAAACAGTTCTGCATTGTAGACGCTGTATATGGAATGGAGTTTAAAGTTATGAAGTTGTGCCCTCCATTGTAAAGGCAGAGCCGACTGAATTGTTCATTTTTGAACCGTCTGTAAAAATATTTCTGGAATCTTTGTACTTGTATCGGATTTCGTTGAATAGTACTTGATATTTTGTTTGATGTGGTGGCCTTTTTGTATTTTGAGAGCTGTGTTATGCAGCATGGTTTATTCAGTGTCCAAGGTGGGATTGCCCCATATGATTTATAGAAAACAAGGGGAAGTGTAATGTTTAAGGCCTGTAGTAGTTCCAGGGAGCGGATGCCCACCGGTCTCGAGGCCTTCAGGCGAACTTCATACCGATTTTGAAATGGAGGGTCGAAAACTGCTTTATAGGCTGGGTTTGTAGGAGATCCTTTTAATGAGGCGATGTAATTAAGCATTAAGTACTTTCTTCTGGAGGATAGAGATGGTTCTGCAGATTCGCAAAGAAGACTGGGAATAGGGCTCGTACGGAAAGCTCCTGTGGATAGTCTTATACCAGTGTGGTGAACTGTATCCAACGTCTTGATATAAAAGTCCTAGCCGAATCATAAATAAAACTGGCAAAATTGAACTTAGAGCGGATGAGGGAGCGATGTAGATGTAACAAGGTTGTACGATCAGCTCTTCAATAAGTATTGCTGAGCACGCAAACGAGGCAAACCACGTGACTGAGGTCAAGGCGGCGCGGTATTCAATGAGTCTGCATAGGAACGGTGCACATTGGCTTTATTGTAACGCAAATACTTGAACATTTTCGATGCATGCATACATTTACACTGTCTACAAGTGTGTATATTTGTATATTTTGTGTATATTGTCTGCAAACTCGTTACCTAAGATCCCGGAATGACCAGGGACCCAACAAAATACTACAGACTTTTGTTTATAGGAAAAGTTTGTATGTATAATCTGAATCTTGTGAATTATGGGATGACTTGGATAAATTTCAAACATTGCTTCCAGGGAACTCAAAGAGTCTGTGCAGATTAGAAACTTTTATTCGTTACTCCTTTGGACATATAGTAGGCTTTGGCAGTAGTTGCAAACAGTTCAGCATTATACACACTGAACATGCGTGGAGTGAAAAGTTAAGTTACCTGCATGGTAGTATAAGCACAACCAACCGAATCATCCATTCTAGAGCCATCTGTAAGATGCAGCTATTGTCATGAAAATGAGAACGTATTTCTTGAAATAATGCTTGGAATGAGTATTGGATGTAAGATCCTTTTTGTATCGAGACGGCAATAAGCAATCCTTCTTATTCATATGCAAATGGCTTGCAAAGGAATCCTGCTACTATTATGGGTAGGCCCAGAATGCTACCTAACGTGTTGGGCGCTCATCGACCGCAGTTGGTGCAACAGAAATGCGATTACCCTATCCAATTCAATTGTAAAGAAGATATGCCAAACAGAATATCATTATATGAAAAGCGAAGCCATGAAATTCATATGAGCCCTCATAATAGCAAAGTCAAACAACAATGTAGAAATGCTTTGACAACACAAATTTTTGTACCGTTTGACAAAAAATTCGTACACCAACTGTTATTTTCAGAAAACTATTTTAGCTATAGTCAAGTTGTAGCTAAAGGTGTTTAGAAAACTATGTCCAGATTACCGATTCTCAAAATTTAATTTTGAACTTGTCTTGTATATCACACTTTTGTCCAAAAATATAAATATATATTCCAAAAGTGAGGTTATGTCCCACCCAAAAAAATTCACAATTTTTTTTCTGTTATTTTAAAGGCCTTCTTTCATTCAGCAATCTTTTCAGACATGTTTCTTGGACTTTCAAATTATCGGCCAGAGGCGGTACAATAGCCTTAAGAATGACGCCAACATCAACAAACCTAGATTGGAACCTCTTTTCACGATGTAAAATGTGCTTTACCGTCGCTCTTTGATGGATTAAAGTTATTTAAAACATAGACGAAAACAATCTACAAAATAGTCCGATCATCACCAAAAAAATTCTGAAACTATAAACTTAAAATTATTTAATTTTGAATGCCAATTTTTTTTTTAATTTGGCCAGCGCACGGCATTAAGAGGCTTGGGTGCGATTCAAACACCAAGTTGAGCGCGTCATGTGCAGTACTTTCGTACTTTTCGAACTACGGGCAGGAAAATCGATATATTTTGATTCTGTTTTTTCCCCCTGAAGGTAACTAAATTTGTAATCCTAGCAAGTTGGCCTTTTTCCCATTTAAGCCATAGATTTTTCCCCGCTTATTCTCAAAGTCCATAGAAAATGTCGAAAAATGTTCATTTTCCGGTCAAAGTTTACTGACTTAGTGTGACCAAAAGGGAGCGAAATTGACAAATCGGCCAACGTGCTGAGATTCACATAACTATTTTAAATACGCAAAAAAAACTAATTTTTATGGCTCGAAAAATGTGGACGTAGGACGAAAAGTACGAACACCTTACAAAGCACAATTTTGGCTCCATTTGGTGGCGCTCCCTAGCGAAATCAGATCGTCTCTGCCTCGAAGCAAGTAGGGGAGGTAAAGTGGGCTAGATCTGGACACCGGATGTGCTTGTCATCAGATTACATAACACAATCTGCTATTCGAGGTTTGCTTACAGCTTTTCAAATCGTTGCCGAAAGAATTCTATAATATTCGTTATCAGAAATTAATGTTGATGAATATTGTTGTAAAACGTCCTTACTTTTTCAAGTTTGATATTTGAGACGATAAGTAATGATAGATGAGTGTGAAGGACAATTTAAAAACAATGCCTTGTGAGGGATTCGAATCCGCGTCCTCCGTAGTGTAATTCGCCAGCGTCACAGTAGTATGTGCCACCGCGGACGGAATCAGAAATTAAATTAATTTAATTACATTTTAATATGTACTATATTGCATTCTGTTGATTTTTATGATTATTTCTATTCTACTACTTTCAATTTTTTTTAGGTACTATATTGTATCGTTCTTTATCATGATAATAGCAAGAAGAGTAAAATCGTTTGATAGGACTCGGCTGTCTTGATCATATCTACCGTACAGACACTTCGATAATTGTTGCCATAAAAAAACGTAACGTAATGTACGAATTACTATTAGGTCTACGTTTCTCGCTGGATGTAGATAAAACTTATTTTATTTGATAACATTTTGTATTGGATATTGCTTTACGTCTCATATTTATGCAACTTGGCTAATCGAGACGAAGGGAGGGACGTAAGGGATGACGCGGGGGGACAAGGGGGGGACAGGCCTATGCTGGTCAGAACCAGCCACAAGCATACATGGAGGGCAGAGGTTCCCCCACGTCGTGGTCGTCTCCGTCTGTGTCACCCGTCCGTGTTGTCATTGTCGTCGTCGCCGTCGGGGAGGTAGTCAAAGGGAAGGGGTTCCCCGACGATGACCCAGAGCTCGCCATTAGTTTCAGGGAGTGAAACTCCCCTATTCACGGACCAAACCGCGAGAAGGTGTCGAGTTGGAATTTGAAGGCCCTATTTGATAACACACATATTAAATTCTATAATTGATCAGATGTAATCTTGTTGATTCTGGTGTCTCACACGGGTCGTGTTTTCCTATATCTACTACCACCGATCTTTCGTTGGCGCATGTTAATGCGTCGGTGTCGAAGAATGGCTTGACCCACTGAAAATCAGTTGTTAGTTGTTACTGATAAAGTAGACTGTAAAACGAATACGCTATTTTATGTATTTCCATGGTCGTATACTCGTATGAAAACAATATTACATCTTAGCCAGAGCATTGACGCCGTGAGCACATGCCTTTGGACCCCGTTATCTACTACCTAAATCATTTTCCGCGGTTGAAAACGTCTTTATTATTGTTCCTGACTTCAAGACTAGTCTTTTGATACCCATTTCTATGTGACCTGCAAATAACATTTACGCAATTCACATCAATAGTCAAGTAGCTATTAGCAAAATAGTTCAGTTGTACACGCGTGACCTTGAACCCGCCGATCTATGATTATTGTTGTTCAACGTCACTATTATTGCCATTATGCTATTTCGACTACGAGTGGTGATAGACGAGATTGAAGAACAACAGATAGCCTATGCCTTGTGCGGGATTCGAATCCGTGTCCTGCTAGTGTAATTTGCCAGCGTCCCAAAACTATTATAATATGTGCGAGTGCGACCGCGGACGATATCAGAATTTGAGACTGTCTAAATATGTATATCGCGTTCTTTTATTAGTAGATTATAATTTTGATTCTCCGCAATGCCCGCGTTGTAAGAACTAAGCAAATATTGTTTGTTTTCGATTAGTAGGCCTATGTTATTATATTATATAGTACCAAAATGAACCTTTATTTTTTTTTCTAGATATCGTGTAGCATTCTTTCAGCAAGATAAAGAAAATAACATCGTTTGCTAAAGTACGGTAGTACTAGTCGGGTCGGACCTTTCGACCGGTCATATCCATAGGACAGAAATTACCCATCCACTATACTACGTAATGGTTGAATTATTATTACAGAATATTTCGTTTTATTAATCTGCATGGGGGCAATCTAGTATGCTAAGTAGGCTTAATGTTTGTGGCTTGTGTAAAGGATAGCGTCCCTGCTTCCATAGCGGAAGGTCGTTGGTTCGATTCCCGACTTAAATCAACCCAAAATCTATGGGCAGGGTATCGCATTACATCCACTGAGAGTGTGGCTTTGAAACCGTCTTAGTGATGGACATGTTGTAAATGGTTGTTCCGAAGTAGTTATGTCTATACTGACTCATACGCGGAGGAATGATGGCGATCTGTGAAAAAACGATTTTAAATGTCCCGATTATTTCCCCAATCGATGGCATCGTCGGTTCGGATCGCTTTAATTGAAGTCCCTCACTGAAATGAGATCTTTGACTGGGTGTGAAGACTCTCGTTGTTTGCAATTATGTTTTTGTATATTTTTTTATCCTGCATTGTAACAATAGGGAATTTGCATAAGTTCCTGATATCAGTAAAAGTAAGTGCAATGTAAAGATATTCCTCTAAAAATGATATAAACGTGGATTGAAACAAATTATTTCAATGGGAAAGAAAAATGCAGACGTAGTTTCAAGTTTGAAAGGACGAACACCTTGCAAAATACATTTTTGGCTCCATTTGGTGGCATTTTGTGGGCGGGATCTAGATAACGGATGTGCTCGACATCACATTACACAAAAACAATCTGCTATTTTGGGGTTTGCTTACCGGTACAGCTTTTCAAATCGTTGCCGAAATAATTCCATAATATTCGTTATCAGGAAATTAATGATAGTGATTATTGTTGTTGTAAAACGTCCTTATTATTGCAAGTTTGCTATTCGAGACGATGAGTAAATGATAAATGAGTGTGAAAGACAATTACAAAAAACAGTGCCTTGTGCAGGATTCGAATCCACGTCCTCCTATGGAGAAATTTGCCAGCGTCACAATAGTATAATAATATGTGCCACCGCGGACGGCATCAGAAATTAAGTTTGTTTATACTTATTATGTATATCGTATTCTGATGATTTCTATGATGATTGATGATGATAGTGATTTCTAAACTACTTACTATTTCTAATTTAGGATATAGTGAGAGCGATCTTTCATCATGATAAGTGCAAGAAAAGTAAAATCGTTTGTTATAGGACTCGGCTGTCAAAGTCATTTGGTCATATCCATAGGACAGACATTCCGAGAATTGTTGCCATATAATACTATCAAATTCATAAGTCATTCATTTGGAGCTTTTTCATCCTACGAGCTCAAGACAGCCCAAATAAATTATGCATTTCGTTGTTTCTGGAGAGACACAAATTTGGATGATAACTTACCAATTACCGTGTTCAATATCAAATTAAAAATGATATTAAATTGGTATGTTATTCATTCCAATTTACAACTATAAAATAAGAAAATAACATTAGGATGAGGATAAAACACTGCTAGAATATCCATCTTCACATCTATGCAGGTTTGTGGCACTGGGTTAGTTAGTTAGTTATAAGGGTTTAAGGGCACACAACACTAAGGTTATCAGTGCCCGTATTCTCTTATATAATGGCATGTTATTTTTAAATCCTATTGTATAGCTGTGTTGATTTCAGGTATTTAAAAACATTGGTTATGTTCTCAGATTCATCAGATAAAATTTCTTTTAAATTAGGTTTTAGTTTAAAATCATTCCTCTCGTCCATGTGTTGAGGACATTCTACTAAAATGTGCTTAACAGTTAAAATCTCACCACACTGCTCACAGGGTGGTGGGTCTTCACCTGTTATAATAATAATAGTTGGATCTCTTCATTTTTATCAAATCGCAACCAAGTTGTTGAGATACGTTCCGCTAAGCATAACAAGATCACAGTAAACCTTTCTGCCCCTCAATCCCTTGTCAGTGGGGACCCCAAGGTACTATTCTGGCTCCCACTTTCTTTCTTCTTTATGTGAATGACCTGCCAGATGCATTTGATTTTGGAATTTTATCGCAGTATGTTGATGACTCTAGTCACTTATTAACGGCCCCAAAATGAACTTCTACAACTCACTCAAGAATGTAATAAGCAGGCATCTACTATGTCCAATTATTGCTCTGATAATCTTCTTTCTCTCCAACCTTCCAAAACAACTTACTTACATTTCACACCAAGTTGCCCTCTCTTCAATTAAGCCCCCTTATCCGAATCGATGAATCAAGCATAGCTCGTGCTTCTACAGTTAAGCTCTTAGGTATTACGCTTTCCGATTTATTAGAGTGGTCACCTCATGTAGACAATGTAGCATCTAAAATCAAGAGTGGTTGTTTTGTTCTGAGAAGATTAAAGAAGATTGTCGGCCCTCTCTCCCTTAAGCTTTCTTACCATGCCCTGATTCATTCTCATATTTCGTACGGTATTTTGTTCTGGGGGGCCTCGCCCCAGGCAAAACGAATTTTCATACTGCAAAAGCGAGCAGTTCGTATCATTGCTGGGGCCTCTAGACTGAGGTCATGCAGAAGTTTATTTCCTGCCCTTAATATCCTTACCCTTGCTTGCTCTCTTATTCACCAAGCAGCCATATTCGTCACCAATAATGCATCCTTATTCCCCCAAAACTCTACCATTCACTCCTATTCAACTCGTTCATCAACCAAAATCCATGTCCTCCTTCTCACAATACGTCCATATATTCCAAAAGTCATCACAATCTTTGCCTTACTATTTATAACAAAATTCCAATTCATATAACAACATTATCATCACATATCTTTCAAAACCAAGCTCAAAGAATTCTTATTATCAAAATCTTATTACTCAATTAATGAATTCTTTGATGACTTATCATAACATTGTTTTTCCTTAGCTTCATATTAGTATGTTCTTCCTTAATTTCAATGTTTTCCATTAACTTCATATTTCATCATTATGTTTGTATACCATCGTTTATTTTATATCACTAATTTTATGTATCATTGCCTATATTTGTACTATGTATAAAGCAATAAAGATGTATTATTATTGTTAAAAGGTATGCTTGAGTGAGATGTGTGTGTCCAATGCGTAGACGGGTCAGAACAACCTCTTCGCGTCGAGAAGAGCGCCTTGAAGAGATCCAAGGTGTTACATCGCCTTTTATTTCGCGAAGCTTATTATTTTGCATGATATGCCATTCTTCGCACCACTTTTCTTTAAGTTTAAGTTTAAATAATGCTTTAAGATCAGGCGTTACGACTAATTGGCAATCAATTTGTTCTTTGTTACAAGCTTCTTTGGCACTTTGGTCGGCGAGATCATTTCCTAAAATACCAGAATGGCCTGGCACCCAACAAAAAACTATTGATTTTTGTTTTGCACCAAGTTTGGACAGTATAAGGTGTATTTTACTAACTAATGGGTGGTAGTGTAAATTTGGCAAATAGCCTCTAGGGAACTTAAAGAATCCGTGCACACTAAGAATTTGGAGTCCTTGTTATCAAGGGCAAACAGGAGGCTTTGTAGAATTGCAAAACAGTTCTGCATTGTAGACGCTGTATATGGAATGGAGTTTAAACCTGAAGTTGTTGCTCTCCGTTGTAAAGGCAGAGCCAACTGTATTGTTAGTTTTGGAACCGTCTGTAAAAATATTTTTGAAATCTTTGTAGTGTATCGGATTTCGTTGAAAAGTTCTTGATATTGTGTGTTTGATGTGGTTGCCTTTTTATATTTTGTCAGCTGTGTTATGCAACATGGTGTTGCAACATGGTTGGTTTTGGATATAATGGAATCAGAGTCGACGGGCACACGTATGCAACACTAAAGACTCTTTGGGCTCAACGGAGAAACAGATGATGAGAATGCATTTGCAAGATTTTGCACAATGGCACACCCATGGATGGTTGGTTGGACAGGGTGTGGGAGGTGCTGGAAGTGCAGCCGCCTCCGCGTGGTGAGTTCTGGGTTGTATTGTTTAGGCAATACGAGCTAAGAGTTGCACAGTTTATAATTAATTAAATCTCGCCACTGGTCCGAGCAGGGCTCCGCAAGACAAGCCAAAACGACGCATCAACGAGCGCCCGGACCGAGCTGGGTCCGACGAGAGTCGAAACGGAAATGATCTCCAGACCCGAGCTGGGCTCGTCGCGGGATATGGCTACGACCTCGGACTAAACGAAGACTTGCACGTCAAGACCATATGCCCTTTCATGTATTTGTCGGAACTCTTTCGGTAACTTCCCGTGTAGCATAGCTGCCCAGCAAACACAAATGTGATGTACCGGCCGGTGCCCGCTCGGGCTGCTCGTACGGGCCCCGGCCGGGCTGCCCGTACGGGTCCCGCCTAGGAGTGTCCCCTCGGCCGTGACGGGGGACCGCACGGGCTACCAGTAGCTGCCCCGGCCATAGCCCGTGCGTGCCCCGTTGTTTATAAACCGCTTGATGCCCGGCTGGTGCCTGGCCGTTAACCGTACACTCTCACCCTGTCCACGCCCGCACGGTCCCTGGCCGATGCCCGTCCATTGACAATATCTAACGTAGCATCCGTAGCGCGATCTGTGAGCTAAATGTAAAACCTAAAATAAAAAGTTTGATTGATAAAATATCAGTTTTATATAGCTATATTGTCTCAAGCTGTGACATCAGTCGATTGCCTGTAGGTGGATATTTAACACATATAAATTGCAAGTTGTTATAAAATTTCAAATGTAAGTGTCTCGAACTCGATCCAGCAGCGCGCCTCTCCATCTGTAAGCCAAGCCGTTAACCATTGGGCCACGGAAGAACTTGATGCTTGGAGGGAATAACCACCTATAGATACAACAGCAAATCGACTTGACTGAATTGTAGTAACTAGGAAGCTTCGCAAACGCTTTTTCAGGCGCATTGTTGGATGAGCGTAATTGTTTAAAAACGTAAAAAGCATAAAATTGCGATTTTCATATGAAATAATTATTCAATTACGCTAATTATGGGCCCATTATATTAATTTATAAAATTAAGCTTCTGTAAAAAAAAGAAATTAAAAAATAAATAAAAAAGTCGTAAAATTTCCATTATCATGAGATATAATTTTCTGATTGCGCTCTTATTTCACACGAATAAATAAATTCATAAAATTAAGGTTCTGTAAAAAAATCATTACAATCGGATAAAGCATGTAGGTGTTATAAGTCGAGGAAATTTTAAAAATAGAAAAAATCGTAAAATTGCGATTTTTATAGAAATAATTTTCGATTGAGCTCAAAAACGTGACAGTTCTAAGTTCAAAGATTTCGAAGGTCTCTAGAAAATTTAATTGCAATTGGAGAATCGGTTTAGCCGGAATCGTGCTAACAGTCAGACAAAAAAACAGAAAGAAAGAAACAAAACATTCCGGATTTTTTTCTCCAGTGTAGTGAAATGGAATCTTCGCTTCGCTCGCTACGCTCATCCACCCAGCAAACACAGTGGTGCAGGGCACGGTCTGGGCACGCACTGTTCGTGCTGGCGGAGAGTGCCGGGTAACGGGCATGTAACATTTTGTCCTGCTGGGCGCGTACTGGCGAGGTACTGCTGCCAATATCACAATCTACTCACGGTCATGTGTCAACGTGCGATACCGGGCGCGTACTGGCGAGGCACTGCTGTCAACCGTACAGACGGGTTACGGGCATGTATCAACGTGTCCTGCAGGGCGCGTACTGGCGAGGCACTGCTGTCAACCGTACAGACGGGTAACGGGCATGTATCAACGTATCCTGCAGGGCGTGTACTGGCGAGGCACTGCTGTCAACGGCACAGCCGAGTAACGGGCATGTACTGATGTGTCCTGCAGGGCGCGTACTGGCGAGGCACTGCTGTCAACGGCACTGCCGAGTTACGGGCATGTACTGATGTGTCCTGCAGGGCGTGTACTGGCGAGGCACTGCTGTCAGAAGCACTGCCGAGTTACGGGCATGTACTGATGTGTCCTGCAGGGCGTGTACTGGCGAGGCACTGCTGTCAACGGCACAGCCGAGTAACGGGCATGTATCAATGTGTACTGCCGGGCGCGAAAAGGCGAGGTATTGCTGTTGATGGTAGAGCCATTAATATTCAACCTCTCTGTCCAGTAACGAGCAGATGTCAGATGTTTTATTTTAAGTATAAACGCAAATGTTCGCACATTTATTTGTAGACTTTGCACGAATAAATAGATTTAATCAAGTACACATCATTCTCCAGTTTATTATTCTTATACACGTTCTTTGCGTATTTTATTGCTATTAATTAATGAAACATGAGCAAAACTTGATACGTAGGCCTATCCCTATCCGAAATGTAAAAGAAAGAACGTATGCGTCAAACTTTGCAAATAATATAATGCTTTTAACAAGACAGTTACTTTTTCATTATTCAACGATGTTGTCTTCAAATTTTAATGCGACATAATGCGTTAATATCCTATGAATAAGGTTCGATCGTTTTTGCTGTTACCTTAAAATATCAATATCGTTGTACTAAAAACAATCAAATGGATGAAAAACATTCAACATTGGAGTTCGTCTGCGAATATTTGTATTCGAGGCAATGTTGATAAATTCCTTGATTGGTCCTTTAATAAGTGTTTTATGTTGATAACGTTTTCGTTGGTGAATGCACTGCCTCCTAGATACTACTTATGCGTGACAATTCTTAAATTGCCTCATAGTCATACGCACTTACGTACCGTAACGTACGCCTAGGCTACGAACTCAAATTCTATAATGCGGAATGCCGTATCTACATTAGCTGTCAGCAATTGTTATGTTTTATATTAACGTTATTTATATATCAGTGAAATATGTATTATTATTCTACTTACCTTGTATATTGATCTATATGAGATAATAAGATTATCATAGAAAGTCTGTATATAAAACACTGAGATTGCCTTTTTGATTCTGGCGTTGATCCGCGGGTGTTCGCACTGTCCATACCACTGATTGCTATAACTAGGGAAACGCCAAAGTCGTTTTAGAATTAATATAATTATAATTATAACAAAAGCTGAAACTGGACTTCCCGTATCTTACACTCAATACTAATTTAGTAATTAGTACGACGACTGACAACCAATAAATTTATTTATACGGAAATTGACTTGAAACTTAGTTGATTTAAGGTGGATTTGAAGGTAATTTTATTTTAGGTGCACGTTCCGGTAATTATTGATTTGCTACTTTAACTTCTAGCACACAGTTTGTAACTATTTCTACAAAGAATTTGTTTATTAAAATAATAATATCATATTACCAGCTACGTATAATACGCCTATCTTCCAATGTCAACTAATCAAATTAACAGCCAAGAATGTTACTTATTAGTTATATTTAAATTAACTATGATCAATTATTTTAATAGTTAATAACAATAAAACATAATAATACATCAATTGATAAATTATTAATATGTTCAGTACTTAAGCAGATTCACAAAGGGTATCTTATACAAATACAAGTCTCTTGTGACATTTCCATTGTGTTGCCCGACATTAATGTATTATTTATTTATGTTTCACATCAAGTTTATAAAGTCTGACTGCTACACGAAATTACTTTTAGATAATGCTTCTTTTTTGTGTATAATCCAAGTATAGACCTAAATTATTGGTTTTTCTTGTTGTATACATAGGGCTAGACAATTTTATAATACATTTTTTCCGCCTCAAATTTTAATAATTAATGCCAACATTATTGTCATTATTATAAACCCGATATAATGTTTTTATCTAGTGTATTTGTTGCATATCATTGAAATTATTAATAATTAATGCTAAGTTCGCCCACAAATAACCATACCAGTAAGAAAGAAAATAATAAATAACAATTCTTATTAACAATTTGAGTCGTAAACGCATGTTATGTTCTGCAGTTTTATGTTTCGAATTACCCGCTCATGGGCAAGACTCTCATAAGCCAGCTAACGCGCTCTGCTACTTATAGGTGCAGTATCCGAGTGGTGAAGGCGTGCGGGAGTGGAGGAAGTTATCTCGTGTTCGAGTCCGGCTCATGACGATAAAATTTATTCCTGTATAACATGTTCTGTCTACTACCATGTACTTGTTCTTCCATACACTGTCAATAATAATATGATCTTAATTGTACCTCTTAATTAAATGCAATTTTTTTTTTAATTCGTTTACAAATTGGGTTATTTGCGTGGCTACCAGATGGCGCCAGCGTAGTGCCTTTTTAGTTTTTAATGCTGGGCGCGTGCTGGGCGCGTGCCGTCGAGGCCGTGCTGTCCCGGTACCACCGATACTTAATGGCCCGGCGCCGCGAACGAGGTACCGGCCCGATGCCGCGCGACGACGTACGTGCCCGGTACCGCGAACGCCGCACCGGTTCGGTACCGCGGACGACGTGCGTGCCCGGTACCGCGGACGACGTGCGTGCCCTGTGCCGCGGACGACGTACCGGGCCGGTGCCGCGGACGACGTACCGGCCCTGACGTTCCGCCCCGGTGCCGCGAACCCCATACAGACGGGACCTAAGGCCACACCGGACCGGCACCGCTGGCATAGGAAGTTGGTAGGACACTTTTTTACTGGCCTAGTACCATGTAGACTTTATTTGCCCAGTACTGCTTGAGCCGGAAAATACGATACTGTCCTGGTACTGGCACAGTTTTTGTGTTTGCTGGGCAATTGTGCGCTTGCTCTGTGGCCCATCAGTATCGCCTTTTATCTATTTTGGATGTGTTTGAATAGTATTCAATATATTACACAAATGGTATACAGTTTATTTTTTAAATGGGTGCTCTAAATTATGATGGTATTCCAGCCGTTTCTGTTTTGAAGCGCATGTTCGAAATTTTGTTCCTGTAGTTGATATAGGCCGAGGCGGGTACATATGCATAAATAAAGTATATGCTGTTCGATGCGATGCTGAATGATACGTCCATAAGATAACGGTACTTATTCTATTGGTTTATGCAACCAAAATTATATGACTTTATTAGAGATGTTCATATCTTTTTGTTTCAGTTGGTAAAAAGTTATAGTATACAGTGTTGCATTTTCTTAAAAAAAAAACTGTATTACAAGAAAAAATGAAAGCAGGCCAAAAGCTATTATATTGTAAGCAATGATAATTACCAGGAAGCTTCGCAAACGCTTTTTCAGGCGCGTTGTTGGTTGAGCGTAATTGTTTAAAAACGAAAAAAGCGTAAACTTGCGATTTTCATAACATATAATTATTCGATTACGTTCAAATTTCACACGAATATATTAATTTATAAAATCAAGGATCTGTGAAAAAATTATTACATTCAGATAAAGCATGTACGTGTTATAAGTCGAAGAAATAAAAAATAAAAAATCTCAAAATTGCAATAATTATGAGAAATAATTTTTTGATTGTGCTCAAATTTCACACGAATATATCAATTCATAAAATAAAGGTTCAGTAAAAGAATCATTTCAATCGAATAAAGCATGAAGGTGTTATAAGTCGAAGAAATTTTCAAAATCGAAAAAAATCGTAAAATTGCGATTTTCATAAGAAATAATTTTTCGATTGAGCTAAAAAACGTGGCAGGTCTAAGTTCAGAGATTTCAAAGGCCACCACAAAATTTCATCACAATTGGAGTAACGGTTTAGCCGGAATCGTGTTAACAAACAGCCAAAAATACAAAAACCCCCAAAAAAACTAAACATTCCGGATTTTTTTCTCCAGTGTAGTGAAATGGAATCTTCGCTTCACTCGCTACGCTCATCTAAAAATTTATTGTAGAGGAATACACCAACGAGTTGTTAAACAAGAACATAATTCATTTTGTGTCTTGGTTAGTGTGCAGGGCAGCTAATGGAACAGTTACATTGCATGGGCCCGTCCGGGTAATGCCTGGGGGGAACAAAGAAATACATTCACGGGGCATGTACTGGCTACGGCCGGGGAGCGCCTGGGCAGTCAAGGGAATGGTTGCATGGGTCCCGTACGGTTAATGGCTGGGCGGAACGAAGAAATACATTCACGGGGCTTGTACAGGCTACGGCCGGGTAGCTAACGGGCAAGGTCAGCTATATATTCAAAATTTGCCCGGCCGGGCCCCGCACGACGCCCTGAGCTAAGCACCCGACGCAGCCCGTAGCCCGCACGGATCCCAGAGTGCCCGGACCAATACCGGTGTCTCCCCGCACGCTTGTGTTTGCTGGGTGGGGCGACTAGGATCCGTGCAGGGGTCTCTCAACTCCTGCACAGTATGTATATATATATATATCTGTAAGGCATTGTAAACCAGCGAGGTCGTCTCTCAACGACCTCACAGTGACCGCTCCTTGCGCGTGTAGACCAACCCGAGCCACCCACTTCCTCAGAGGACAGAGTGAGGGAGCCGAAACAGATTAGGGTCAGACCTTCAGTCCACCCAGAACGGGGACGGGCTCTCAGCCCGACCCCCCTCCACCCCTGGCTGCGGGGGTCGGCGTAGGTTAATTATTGTGCTTTGAGGGGAACTATTACCCATCCAGTTTTGCCTGTCTTTCAACAGGATCCTATGCGACCACGCCCACACTATCTTTGATCACAAACCTCCTCCAAAGCTTCATCAAACCTCTTGAACCACAAACACCGATCCCCGCCAAGAATAAGAGATCCAAGTCCACCCCACCCCCCAGGACCCGCCCTCACAAAGAACAGCAACTATACCACCCTCCAAAGGCGAGAGCAGCCAACGACACACAATCCATCCATTGAAGGCAACAACTCCGCTGGAAAACAACCCACCATCGTAACAAAAGCCCCACCTCCTCAGCCTACGAAAATCCCAGACCCCCCACCCAACGGAAACCGGCACGAAGGAGGTACTGACACAACACTCCTCATCGTAGGCCACGAACATTTTATTTCCTATTAATGTAGGTATCCTTCTTTTTGTTACAAGAGAGTCCAACTTTTGACTTCTGTAAAAAGCATGAGCAAAAGACTAAAAAGGGCTATGAGGAAAGCTCTGTCTCCGGTGACAAATAGCCCAAGTGAATTTGGTGACCTATTGGCGGCATATCCCCAACATGAAACAGTCTATCGGGAGACTGTTTCTATAGCAGAACGCTCGAGGGCCCCTGAACCAGCACCAGTGTGGTGTTTGTGAACACGAAAATGGCCAACCATGCGTTTGATGGGCGCAGTATACATGCCCATATCGATGGTACTTTCAAGACGCTGCCACTGATGTTTTACCAACTACTCATTCTCCTCGTGCAGCATGACAGTTATATAATTAAATTGTGGGATCTCCCTCACTCACGATAATGTAAAAATAAAAAAAATTACCTACATCCACACTCAACCCACATGTATAAATATGTAGTAGGTACCCTAAATCAAACAGGATGAATAATTTTTCCCTAATAGTGCTTGAGTAGGCTATTTCTTAAAGAAAAAATTGGCATTTATTGTACCCTCCTAATTCCATTGACTGTAGGGACCAGGGTACTAAATATTTAAGCAGCCAGTGTGGTGATTAAATTTACCGTACAAGAGTGTCTCTACTTATGTCAAATATGTATGTTTCAGAAATCTTCAGAATTTTGTTACAAAAGAACAAGAACAACAGCGAGGGGTACATCATTAGAGAGATGGGTTGACATAACAGTTATGTTACGTCCCGTATTCAAGATCTGCATGACAAACCCTTCCGAAAAAACGCACGAATGACTCAATGACAGCAACCGACAGTCCCACCCACACGACAACCTACAACACCTACGACACATTCACAAGCTGGTTTTGAGCTCAGAATTGTTGTTTGTAATTTAAATAAATAGTTTTTATGCAAAGCAAAAATACTTTCAGGTAATTACCTGGAAGCTCGCAAAAAATGCAAGCAGGCAGAAGAGGATTCAGACCTCCAACTATCAGACATTAATAAAAACCCAAAACGCAACACTTAATCTAGAAAAGTTCTTCAACCACAAATCCGACGATTGCCTTCAGCTTGACACTGACGGTGAGATATCCGAGTCCCTCAGCCTGGATGAAGATCAAGATAAACAACATGACATCCGCATTTCCCAGGGATGAAGGTAAATTATAGATAGCATAATTTGAGAATGATATAATTTGGCTTAATTAAAAAGTTGTGTTGTATAAAATAGACACTATATTGCTTACAGCCAATCAACCAGCAACAGACAACGATCAGGGGGTGAATATTCATCGTATTCCTTCACACTGACACGGATACTGCACATTCAAGAAGTGGTCGGAAGCTGCGAGCAAAGTTGGCGTAAATGTGTGGAACATCTTAAGAAAGTGGACAAAACGTACACTAATTCCGCTCGTAAACACGATGATCATGACATTGTCATCCGATTAGCAAAGGATACTTCAAGTGAGGAATTAATAAGGAATGAATAATGAAATTAATGTATCAAATATAAAAAAGTGGTGGGGGAAAAAAAATTAAGACCAATTATTTTGAAAATAACAATATTTTTGTGATTTTTGTGAAGAAGACTTGGTGTCTCCAAGTAAAGTTGGAAAAGTTGGATGGTGGCTAACAGTAAATTCATAAAACAGAAAAGAGCAGTGAAATCACATTCGCAAAAGAAAAGACGCCTGGAGTTGCTATTCTTGGGACTATCGCAGAAGAGTTGACAAATATTTCTATAATGTAATTTACAAAAGATAGCTCGTGTTTTAACACTGGCCAGAAAGAAAAAGATTTTCGTTAATTAACATGCCATGCCAACCTGTTTCCTAAGGTTCTTAAGGTCGTTCTTGATAAAACAGAAATTGTCACAGAGAAGACAAGATGCTAGCGTTGCAGAATCCTAACCTCTCCTCACTACCACAGGGGAAAGATACAATTCAGTTTTAAGTATGTGTCTCGCCATGTGGCTTAATAAAGTTCGTCAGTAGGGCATTTGGGGGACGAGCCAGTGACAAGGCTATTTTTAATCAATGGGACTTAACTCACAAGCTCATTCCGTACCACGAAGCGAACATGTTTGACAAGAGGTTTTAAATTGAGACCCAAACACAACAACAAAAACAGCACAGAACACAGCACCACTATAGTGTGTCAAGCCTCTAATGTAGCACTGAACAGAAGCAAACACCGACCAAACATAAACTGCACAACCTGTGTGAACGGAATAGACTGAGAACAACACTGAGATCACAAACGCTTTACTGAGTAGCAGCAAAACCATCCACTATGGACGGAACAGACATTCTCTTAAAGATTACAGACGTCTAACTTGGACACATCCAGAAGAAACAGAAGCCTACGCCATGTGCTGTGGAGGCCGAACAAGAGCGGAACTAAGAGCGGAAAAAAGCACAGCACATAAACCGTGTCAAGGATCTAATCTCACATTGAACAGAACCTAGCACTTTCTGAACATCAACTCCTCAGGCTGCACGGACCGAACAGACGGAGTGCTTCTCTGACAAGCAGAATAGAATAAAGAGAGAACTAATCCTTTCAGTCTGGACTGAACAGACAACCCCTGAAGTGACAAAACATTAAACAGAATGATGAATGGCAACGAGGACACAGCAAAGACTTAACAAGCAACACAAAACACGTCCGCCTGAGACAAGAACAACAGACCGACTGCAAGGCTTTCTGCTGTGTGCGTGCGGTGCAGGTAGAAGTCAAAAGGTGCGGGGCGGCGAGGTCATATCGAAGCTGCACTCAAGGTACATTGTCTTTTTATCAAATCGTGTTGATGACAGTGGCGCATGTGCTTTTAACTGTGTAATTGGTTGAAGGTAATATATGTATCGAGGTTAATCGTGACGACACTATATTGTCGCAGATATCACATTATCAGGGATTTTTCTTTAACTATGGACTACCTGTAAAATGGTGCATTTACCATTTTACTTACCTCAAAAGCAATACTTGTAAATAAACACCGTTGCCATGAAATCGATCGCCAGTTGGCATTGCCTTCATTGTATTGCTGTATGAATAAGTTCATAAGTTAGCCATTTTTATCCAGACGAACTTTTGAATCTGTAAATCTTTGAGCAGGAGGAAGTTAAAAGTACTATATGAAATGTTTAAGTTGTTTAACATACTATTAGGTCTGTTTATTGCAAAATAGAACAACAATCTGTCATTGTGAATCGTCCCTAGAACTTTATTAACCTACAGGCAGGCATACCCTATTCAATTACCTAATTGTTGTCCGTCAATATATATTAACAGCACACCAGCACAGTTAAAACAACAAAAAACAGCACCACTATAGTGTGTAACCTATAATCAACCTGTAATCTCGCACTGAACAGAAGCTAACACCGACCAAAGATTAACTGTGCGGACGGAATAGACGGAGAACCAACACTGAGATCAAAGGACGCTTTACTGAGTAGCAACAAAACCTTTCAGTCTCGACAGAACAGACATTCTCTTAAAGGTAACAGACATCTAGCTGAACACATTCAGCAGAAACAGAAGCCAAAGCCATGTCCTGTGGAGGCCAAACAAGAGCGGAGCTAAGAGCGGAAAAAAGCACAGCATATAAACCGTGTCAAGGCTCTAATCTCACATTGAACAGAACCTAGTACTTTCTGAACATCGACTCCTCAGGCTGCACGGACGGAACAGACGGAGTACAACACTGAGATGATGAAGCAGGACAGAATAAAGAGAGAACTAAACCATCTAGTCTAGACAGAACAGACAACCTTCTGGAGAGAACAAACATTAAACAAAATTATGAATGAGAATGAGAACACAGCAAAGACTTGAACAGCAACAGAAGCTAACTATGTGTACTGTGGAGGCCCAATGAGACCAGAGACAAGAGCGCGTACAAAACACGTCCGCCTGGGACGAGAACAACAGATCGACTGCGAGGCGAGACTCTCGCTCTGTGCGTGCAAGTAGTAGTCAAAAGGTGCGGGGCGGCGAGGTCATATCGAAGCTGGACGCTAGGTGCATTGACGTTTTTCAAATTGTGTTGATGGGAGTGGCGCATGTGCTTTTAGATGTGTTATTAATTGGTTGCGAGTAATATATGAATATATGTAGTGAGGCTCATCGTGACGACACTATATTGTCGCAAATATCACATTTTCGGGATTTTCTTTTTACTATGGACTAACTGTAACATGGTGCAATTTTTCTTCAAAAGCAATACTTGCAAATAGATACAGTGACCTTGCAATCGATCACCAGTTGGCTTTTGCCATGTGGCACTGCAACTAGACGCATTCCCATTGAAGTAAAATATAATAAAAGAAAAGCTAGCGAAAACAACCTCATGCAGAAAACTATTTTCTAAACTTTTTCAAAACCACCTTCCTTCTGCCGTCTGTGGATACCCATGAGCCGCCATCTGCTCCACAGTACTCAAACAAAAATATGTGCAACTTTACTATTACATCGAAGGACGTAGAGGTTTGCCTACAAAATCTGAAAAAGGGAAAAAACGCCTGGTCCTGATAATATACCAATTAACGTCATCAAGTCCTGTACCCAGAGCGTTATCAAAACCATTGGCTGCCCTATTTAACAAATCATTATAATGTGGAACTTTCCCTACTCGTTGGAAACATGCAATTATTACCCTATACTAAAAAAAGGGTAGCAGGTATAATGTGACGAACTACAGCCCCATATCGTTATTATCGACTTTCTCCAAGGTTTTTGAAAGCATCCTCCATAAACGCATATACAATCATGTTGCTAATCATTTTGCACCGGAACAACATGGCTTTGTCAAGAAAGGTAAACCGTCACAAACCTTGCTCAATACACTAGGACATTGCATTTCACATCAATAATGGGGATCAAAGGTGGACGCTGTTTAAAACGGATTTCAGCAAAGCCTTTGACAGTGTTGCCATAACCTTCTTCTGCTGAAACTGCGTGGCTACAGGATCCAGGGAGATATTTTAAATCTTTCTCTCCAAACCTTGTCAGGGCGATTGCAAAGCGTGTTATTGATGACGTAATATCTTACCCGAATCCGTTACATCTGGAGTGCCCCAGGGTCGATTCTGGGACCGTTTATGTTCACAAATTTTTTGTTAATGACGTTCCCTCATGTTTTACAACTTGCAAATGTTTAAGTTTTGCTGATGACCTGAAAGTGTACAAACGCATCAACAATATTGAGGACTGCGAAAACTTCCAAACGGGCTTGATGCGTTTCTACGTGGTGCCCAAGTCATGGAAACTTAACCTAAATGTGGCTAAAGTGTAATTTTATTACGTTTACTACTAAAAAAGGAAAGGTAATATCGACTTCATTTACCAGCTTGATAACTCTCCGCTAATGAAGGTGAACACTATCCGTGATTTAGGTGTACAACTGTCGAGTGATTTTCTCATACAATAATCCACCTACAGCTTATCATCCAAAGGCCTTAAAACCTCGGTTTGTGAAAAGAAATTGCACAAAGGACTTTTCCATGGCACTTTTTAGGAAGTTTTTGTAGCTTTTAATAAGACCCCAAATTGACTATGCAAGTGTCATATGGAACCCTCATCACATTACCAAAATTCGTAGCATTGAACGTATCCAGCAGAAGTTCGTTAAGCATGTTGGCCCCACAAGACTAATGTTACTTATCACAAAAATGCAACTATTCAACTTTATGCAAGAATTTAAATCTTATCACTCGAAAATCGGCGCCAGCATACAAATCTAATATTCTGTATAAGCTTCTGCACAATAATTTGACTCTCAGCTTATTCATTCAGTACATTTTCACGTTCCTGCAAGACTAACAACGAAACCTTCAGACTTTCCATCTTCCCAGAAGCAGACTAGACATTTTAGTAATTCACCAATTAACCGGATCCAACATACGTATAACCAATTAGTGTCATCCCCTCCTGATCTTGACATAAATCACCTAAACTTTCAATGTTTTAAAAACTATTTCTTCAAAATATGATGTTCTTGAGGTTAATAACATTTGTAAACGTCATAGTTTATTTTTTATTTGCATTTCGTTTAGTATATTGTTCTTCTGTGCACCTGAGACATATTTAGAAGTTGTTTGATTTTTGATATCATTTTTATTGTTTGTGCTTTAGTATTAGTTAATTTTATGAAATGCCTATATTGCACTTGTGGAGGTAACTCTGTTGTTGGTGGCAATAAAATAATAAAAATAAAATAATAAACCCCCCAAGTGTGTTCAGTTTAAAAGCCTCAAAATGTGGGGTTATGGCAATTGAGGACTTTGTAACAAAAAAAACAATTGTGTTTTTCCAAACGGCTTGGCATCCCAATTGGATTCTTTGACTTCGATCCTGAGTCATGGGGTCAGAGAAGTGACTATTTAAGTGGTCTGGAGACAGCTCAGCATTTGAAAGTCGTCAACGATAATGCCGAGAGAGGTGTTGCCCTTATTGAAGAATACAATGCCATAATTACAAAAAACGAAGAACAGAAAAAAAACCTACTTCAAGTAGTGCGGGAACATGCCCCCAATTTCCCCAACTGCAAAAAAGTTTGATTGCTATGATAATGAAAAAAATGAACAATGTTGACATGGCTTGTGCTAAATTGGAAATTGTCAGATAAATGTGTTTACTGTTTTTTTTCCCCAAAATAATAAAAAATATGTTACTGTGAAAAAATTTTTTTTTTTTTTTTCCCTCATCAATCTTCTTAAACTTAAAAGCTCTTGAGCCCCCCTAAAAAATAGTCAATTGGCTAAAATTTTAAACACATCCTTTTTTGACAGTAAAGCAAATTTGGGGGGTGAAAATTTAAAAATTTTGAAACCTAAAATTTTCCCCCGGGAAATAGGGACCACCCTAATATACAAGAATATTGATAAAAAAAATTTTTATTTTTTAAACTGAACGATCCCGGGAAGACGTCATATGGCCCAGGCCCCGGGTATGATGGAAAAACCTAGTGCTCAGCTTCGACTTGGAGAATGTTTTTTCACTCCCGCGAGCTGAGTCTCCAATTTTTCATAAGCCCCAAACGAACTGCTACAACCTGACACCCAAACTCCCTGACAAAAAGGGTTATAATGCCTTGGCTCAGTGCATTTCTGGTCGAGGGGAAAACCACAGTGCTGGCCATTGTGTAGTTTCTAACTCTTTGTAGGGGGAACTTTGCTTTCAGGAAAAATTACAGATAGAAAAAAATGGGGGTGAGAAATCCTTGGCGGCGGCCAAGTTAAACCTGCCGGAGAAGGCTGCGACTTGAGTGGCAGGACAAAGAGCCGGTACGTGTAAATTTATTTTTTGTTCCCTCCCCTGTAGGTTAGAAATTATTTTTTAGCCCCAGCTGGGCCTAAAATGAAAATATACCATTAGGTGTTTTTTAAGACCTAGCCCCATCTCAAGGTGAAAATTTTAAACTAAGGGTTAGTCTATTTTCGTTGGTCAGTGTAGGTCTACAAAATTTGGGGGTAATGTACGGTCATTTTTTTTGGAAACTTTGATACTGATCCCCCCCATCTTTGACTTTAAAAATTCCCCATTTAGTTCCAGTGAGTCTCCCTGAGTCATCTTCTATTTCAAATCCAATAAACATGGGGAGAAGCTTATGAGTGAATTTCAATGGTTCCCTCAACGAGGACTCGTCCTTTCCCAACTATCCTAAAGAAGGGGGCACGTGCCCTACAATGGCCATTTTGTTTTTGACATGAAAAATATAATAAATTTTTAAAAAAAAAAATAACAGCAGGGCTTGTAGCAGGCCTATAGGCATACCCAAATTCCCATGTCAATGATTTGTTTCCTTACATTTTTTTTCCAGATTTGGATGTTAATATGCAACAAAGAAATAAGGGACAAGATCGTGGGCGAAAGAAGCAAAAATCTAGTTCAGCTGTAAAAAGGGGCGGACGGGCCCTTAGAGCCCGTCTTGCTTTTCTAGATGGCATTTTTATGTGGAAGTAATATGCCAAATAGTCTTGGGTGACTAAAACCCCCATTGAAATGGTAGGAGTCGCTGAAGCGTTTCGTTGCATCTAACAACGCAACGTTTCATATAAAAGACTTTTAAAAAAACTTGTGTATGTGGATTTTAAGAAAATTTTTGACAATGGGAAATTAAGTTTCCTACGTCTTGATACAGAAAATGAAATGTGGAAGTTTGGGTGGATGACAAGCAATATAGTCGAACAAATGTTTTATCAACGTTTGGGGGCGATTTGGGGGACACGGATACGCCTAAAAAGAAGGGCATACTGAAGACGTCCTCGAAAAACCCCCCAGAGTAGATAAACATTAAAATAAATTTTGATTTTTATTTTCACACGGTTTGATTGCATGCGTGTCTTAAATAAATGAGCTTTTTTATCCAAAACCCCAAAAGACCATCCCCTCCCCAGAACTACAACCCATAGTCGACCCAAAACCCTATCCCAAAAAACCTTGAAAAACCCTAGCCCCAGACTCCCCCCCCACACAACGCGAAAACCACATCCCCCCTCCCAGCGGGTTCCGCCCCAAATAAACACCAACGACCTCATCCTATGTTATCACAGCTCTAGAACAAAAACCTGAACGATCGTCGCACAAAACCCATCACCATGATGGATATACAAAGAGCCCTTTGACAAAGTGGGAACGAAGGCCTTTTATCAAACTCGACGCCCACCACCCCCTACCTCCACCCCTGAGAGGTGGTTCGCGAGTTTCCTTGGGAAAAAATTTTTTGTCGCCCCCTCAAGGGAATAATATTCCAAAGATTATCAGTTTTTAAAAAAAGCATTTTTTAAATATTTTAGACGGCAAAAAGACTATGACGTCGAACCGTGTCAAAACCCAAGCCGCTGAATTTCAAACATAATACATGACGGCTGGGTTTTTTAACAATGCAGCGCCGAGATAGCCCTCGTAATGTAAACAATGGAGACATTTTAAAATTTGGGGTACCGGAAAAAGAGAAAGTTGACATTCTATAAAAAAAACAAAATTGAAACAGTCCTAGGTCTAGACCATAGCGTAGAAAATTATTTATAATACAACAGTTTAGACCAATCGTTCCTGTTGTAGGATATAGGCCTTGATATGTGAACACTAAAATTGCTCACTTGACAAGCCCTAGGCTTAGCCTGCCAACCCTAGGCCTGCACATCCGTGTTCTGACACACATCCCACACACAAACCTTACTTTGATGAGTAATTAAAGCCTAATGTAGATAAAGAATAGCATTATAGTCCTATGCTGTTCAAAAATTCAAGTCAAAAATTTTCGGATTCCTTTATTACAATGATCTCGCACAATCTTCAGTTACATACGAAAAAAGAAAAACAAAAGTATGTGAAAATGTACATCGTTCTTTGGCTAATTTAGAAATTTAGGTGGCTGTGGAGTTGTGTTTGTTGTTGAGCGGATGGGCGAGCACCGCCTTCTGTATGTAAATATGTACAAATATACGTCTATTGGCCTTGACTCTAGTACACGGTTATGACGTAGTACCTTCCAAAGATGGTGCACGCTCGTTTTGACGCGCAAACTGGGGTTCAAATTTACTTCTTGTTTAAATTACACAAAGTACCTTTAAAAAAAAGTGCAGTGACTATTAAGACATATTATATAAGATTTAAAATAAAATATAAAATAGTAAGAGGAATATTCCCTATTGTATCTCTTCCACATCTTCCCAACTCTCTCCTCTTGCCTCCAAGTCTCCTGCTATTATGGTGTCCTGACATCTCTTCCTTGGCCTACCCAGTCTTCTTCTTCCTTCTTCAATCCATCTTTCATACATTTTCTTGGGTAATCTATCTTCCACCATCAGCTCCATACGTACAACCTTCCCAACACTGTGTTCTTTTGATGTGTAATGTATAATAAATAACATTGTTGCATCGTCAAATTTTTAATATGAATGTAAATATTAATAATTGAAGTAATAAGTAAATAGCACTAACTAATTTAAAACTAAACATTCCAGGAAAAAGATGTCCACTGCACACAGCAATTCTATGTATCCAGAGCTATGTCAATGATGTGTTCAAAGCCGCCATATAATTGTAATAAAATAAACCATTTGTACTGTCAACTAAACACAAAGATTACTCCGTTGGAGGGGGATTCCCAAGACCTCTCATTGATAACCAAATATCTAGCTTGCTCTCTAAGAGATCCCAGAAGTGGATACAATATCCACCTGAAACATGTGAGTATCTGCCCGCAAACATGTCCTTCTTAAAGTAAAATTGAAATAGGCTCATATAAGAAATGTTTTTTATTTGTTTATGTACCGTATTTACTCGATAGCAAGCCGACCCTGATTAAAAGTTCATTAAACAAAAATGTTTAACCTTATAAAAGTAAAGCGTGCTTAACACAGTAGACACCCGAGAAGCGGGTGAATACACTGAGGCTTTCCGTTAGAGGACGAGAGAGGCGAACGCAGAGAGCAGTAGGGCTGGTTTACGGGTAAAGAAACTCGATGAATCTAAATTTGCCGGGTACCACCTCGGATTTTGGTCCATTTGACCAGAATCCAAGATGACGTACAACAAGATGTTGAGAACGGATAAACTTATTTTAAGTCCTATATGTGTTCGATAAACACGTCAAGATGGTTCATTACTATTGATTTGTTGTACTTCTAACTTTTAATTAGTTCATTACACCACGGAGTTACAAATTAATAGTACCATTGGCACTAGAGGAGTAGCTCTGTGGTCGGTGGTGTACAAGTTAGCACTTCAAATCGGCAGACATTTTCATTCTTTTTGTCTGATTGTCTGATTGGATATTGTTTAACGTCTCATTATCATTCAACTTGGCTAATCGAGTCGAAGGTGGGGACGTAAGGGATGACGCGGGGGGACACGGGGTGGACAGGCCTGTGCTGGTCAGTACCAGCCACAAGCGTATGGGGAGGGCAGGGGTTCCCCCACGTCGAGGTCGTCTCCGTCTTGTGTCATCATCCGTCCATGTTGTCATTGTCTTCGCCGTCGGGGAGGTTGTCAAAGGGAAGGGGTTCCCCGTCTGATTGATTATCTGAACAAGTTGATTTCTACTCCAAAATAACAACCCTTTCAAAAGATATCAGTTTTAATCTAAACGGGCAATTTGGGGCTATTTTGAGTTTTTTTTTTTAAGTCAAAAAATGTTTTTTCCGGGACATATAAGAAAATGAAAATGTGGATGACATTATATTTTTATTTCTTACACGAATCTTAAGTCTAAAATAGATTTCGTTTAACGCCCTGAAAAATAAAAACTGTTGAAAACACCCCCTTAAAATTGACCCTTTGGGAACCCCTGTACACCGCATCCACCACTGGCCAACTAACCAACAAATGGATTTCGACTCCAAAATAATAACCCTTTCAGAATATATCAGTTTTAACCAAAACAAACAATTTGGGGCCATTTTGACTTTGATTTTGGAAAACTCAAAAAAGGTATTTCCGGTACATACAAGAAAATAAAAATACGGATAAAATTCTATTTGTCATTCCTTACACGATTCAAAAATAGATTTCGTTACACGGTTTGGCCTTAAAAAAATAGAAAGAGTTAAAAAATTCAGCACAATTGTCCCTTTGGCACCCCTGTACCCCGCACCCCCCACTGGCCAACAAGTGGATTTCTACTCCAAAATAATCAATCTATCATAATATGTGGGTCTCCATTTCTCTCTAGTGGTCTCACTAATGGTGGGTCATGGTCATTGATATCCAATATGTCCGCACAGGCGCAAGCGTAGCAAATTAAAGCGTAAATCTAACCATTTCCAAATGTCAATTTGGCGTTTTAATTTATGCTTTATTAATGCAAATAAGTATTTTACTAGATTGTTTGATGTGGTTTTAGCTTGTGCAGCATAAAGTGCACAAACAGAAACAATACGATGTTATTGCATAAGAGAATTTAGTATCATTAGGTGTTAATGTCCATGCCCACCTGTCAAACTGACGGCCATCTTGGAAAATATTTGGGCAAAAAATTGCTCCCATCTACTTAACATGCAAACAGTAATTTCGAAATGGCTTCAAATTAACACGGAAGTGTACCGATGACTGGGGATCTAGCCTACTATGGATGTTTAATGTCAATGTTCCCGGCCTAATAGCAAAGATAAGGATTAATACTAGAAGGCGTTCACCATGCGCATTATTGCTTTACAGTTGACGCGCCCTGATACCAACTATAAACTCATAGCGCTATTATAATCCTATCAAATAAGAATTTTCATACATACATATTATTATATTTTCATTTGCATACATAGTCGAGAATATTCTCTTTGAACATTTTCTTCCTGTTATCTTCAATGCTATTAAACTCAATATGAACTGAGCCAGCCTAATCTAATATCATGTACAAGACTAGTTAATGTAAACCTTGTTATGTTGCTAACATAAGCAACAGCTTGAGCGCGCAGCAACAAGTGACTTTGACACTTGACAAACTTTCTGATATTCTCCACCCTCAAAAGTTTTTGAAGGCCATAGATACCGTAAAAAAATTACAAAATATGGAAAAGACACCTACTTGTGCTATTCCGTCGTTAGCAACTAAGCTCGGCTCTAGCTTGAAGCAAGTTACAGGTATTCTTCAATGTAACATGATCGTGTCAGGAAACAGAGAAAGAAGAGATGAGTTCAATGACTTTATTGAGTTGTTGAACAGCAGATGAAATCAAGATATAGGTTGTACATGCAAAAAAAAAAAACAGCGGAACAACGTACGTGGAACAAACCTGATACGTTACCACTCCCTATTGACCGAAACTCCCGACTCACTATCTCCAGTTACGGGAAAATAGGGGAAATATACTAGGGGAAATACCTCCAGAGGAAACGTCGACATCACCATTACTAAAAAATGTATGACTTGTATGTAGAACACTGTGAAAATGCAAACACAACTTCGTGCAGCATGTATGTATGATACATTTGAGTATTAAAAGATAATTTCAATATAAGCTACCACCCGAGTCGAAAAGATACTTGTAAGATATGCGATTCCTTAAAATTGAGAATTGAAGGAGAGGTAGACCCATATAAAAAGACAGAACTACTAATGGAAGAAGAGTTACACCATAATAAGGTTGAATCTGCACGTGCAGATCTTAGGGCAGATAAGTTAAAAGCTTGTGAAGACGTGTATATGTGATTACGTTTCACTTAAAAAACTCTTCCTGTTTTGTTCGGCACTTGAAAAGAATGGAATCTGAAAGAATACTGGGAAGAGAGGTTGGAAGGCTAGCAAGGAATCAAAGAGAACAAGCAAAAGATAGATTGATTGAACAAATTACAAAAACCATAAGGGAGAAACGTGTCCTGGGCAGATGGTAGGAGGATTGGAATAAATGGAGAGGTGGTAAACAAGCAACAGAATATGGACGAGTTATCGGGTAAAGAGGAGACTGGAGAAGTTGTCTCAGGTTCGGCCGCTAATGAAGCCAAATAGTCCGAGTCAATTGAGCCAACGCTTCCCCCAACCTCAATATTAATCAATCAATCTCAATCAATCAATTATTAATCAATATATGTTTGGAAATGAGAAAGATAACAATAGACAAATATGTTGCCCGGATTGATTGATTTGTTATTGCTTAATTTCTCATTTTTTTGCACTTTGGCTAATCGAGACGAAGGGAGGGACGTAAGGGATGACGCGGGGGGACAAATGTCGCCCGGATGTCATGGTGTTTATAAATACACAAATACACAAAAAATACACAAAATATAATGGAACTTCTAAAGGAAAAAACAGCCGGGTTCAAAGAACAAGGGTTATTGAGCGAGCCTCTCCACTTGACTCTTATGGCTCGAATGTCTGTTTTTTTTGTTTTTTGTTTTTTTTTTTTTTTTCTGTTACTGCTTCGGTGCAGGTCGGACCGTTTCTCTGATCGACCTCTAAATTTTGCACACATGTACATACAACCTATGCGGTTTGCTGTATAGTTTTTGTACAAAATACCGATCGTTGGTTATAAATAATAAAAAATAAAATAAAAACATTTAAAAATTAAAATGTTCCGATCGTTATGAAATTTTGCAGGGTCAATAAGTACAACATTTTCTCCTATTTTAGAAATTTTCAGCTAATTCGGTCAAGACCTTAAGTAGTGTAGATAGTAATTGCCTTTTTACAAAAGTATAACGTTACCATGGCAACGAAAAGTCTCACTATGCACTGCCACCTAGAAGTAATGAAACTACTATCGAGGAAGCAGTGTATTATTTGTTATCAAGTTAGTTAGTTAGTTATTAGGGTTTAAGGGCACACAACACTAAGGTTATCAGTGCCCGTATTCTCTTATATAATGGCATGTTTTTTTTTTAAATCCTATTGTACAGCTGTGTTGATTTCAGGTATTTAAAAACATTGGTTATGTTCTCAGATTCATCAGATAAAATTTCTTTTTAAATTGGGGTTTTAGTTTAAAACCATTCTGCCACCTAGAAGTAATCAAAATACTATTGAGGAAGCAGTGTATTATTTGTTATCAAAGAGTTAAAATTGATTACCCAAAGAAATGATGTCAAGGTCCTCTAGATGGCGGTAGATTTTATCCATTCTCTCCTATTTTACAAATTTTCAGCTAAATCGGTCAAGACCTTAAAGACTTATTGGTATGTAACATTATGGGAATGTCGTACTCGGGTCGTGTTGCACGTACCGGTGCTCGCTCAACAACGCGACGGAACTTTAGCGTTTTCCTAGTTGTGTACCTTGACAATGGATGAAATGTCTCTTATAGCCAAGTGGATATCATCTTGGAAATGTGTTCACAATATCAAGGACAAATCCCGCAATCTTAAAAAGAGGGTCGACGTAACGTCTCAAATAAAATGTATAAAAGGTTGGTTAATAACCATACGGGCGCTCATTTTACTGTGGGATAATTTAAAGACCGAGCATGGTGCTAAGTTCCTTATTACGAATAAATTAAGCAAAGATTGTTTGGAGAACATCTTTTTGGTAATTCGCCAAAAGGGCGGACACTGCCAAAATCCATCTGTAAAGAAGTTTAAAAATTTATTGAAACATGCATTAGTTAACCGGTTCCAAGCTGATTGATTTGATTTGATTGAATATTGCTTAACGTCTCATATTTATGCAACTTGGCTAATCGAGACGAAGGGAGGGACGTAAGGGATGACGCGGGGGGACAAGGGGTGGACAGGCCTGTGCTGGTCAGAACCAGCCACAAGCATATGGGGAGGGCAGAGGTTCCCCCACGTCGTGGTCGTCTCCGTCTGTGTCTGATCATGACATTTCACTTTCAATATCAAATGATGAAAACGATAATATAGAGCTTAATTTATCTGACGATAGGGACGATGACATTTCGCTCGCCGTTTTAATTTCACAGAATGCAGCACTGTAATGTAATAAGTAAGTACTATTATACCAGTAGGGTTGCTTGCAACACCTACACAAAGAACTCAATAAAACAACAACCTGATGCACAGAAGCCGGTCACCCTGGTTGTGTGTTGGGGCTCTTATCACACACTAAACATAACCTAACACTTTCCGAACATCAACCCCTCAGGCTGCACGGACAGAACAGACAGAGCACCACACTGAGATAACGAATGCTTCTCTGACATGCATGGGCAGAATTAAGAGTAAACTAAACCTTCAGTCTGGACAAACAGATAAAAGTCCGGGAGTTAACACACACTACACAAACGATGCGAGAACTTAACAGTCCAAGACTACCTAAAACAACACATCCATCAGCTCCACTCATCTAGCACGAGGGAGCCCAACAAGAACCGAACGATGAGCGGCGACAAAACACGTCCGCCTGCGACAAGAATAACAGACCAACTGCGAGGCGAGGACGCGCTGGCGCTGTGGCTGTGCCAGAGGTGGCGTTTAAAAGGTGCGGGGCGGCGAGGTCATATCGATGCTGCAAGTTAAGTTCATTGAGGTTTCAATATCACAATATGACAGTAACACGTGAATTCTGAGAGGTGTAATGCATTGGTTGTGAGTGGTATTTCTACATGTGCAGCGAGGTTTATCGTGACAATACTATAATGTTGCAGATATGAGTGGCAAAAAACTGCAAAAATTTGTTTGTGTGAAAAAAGGAGGAATTAGATTCTGCCATAGCATAAACAAACCAATTGTATATCAATGTAATTCGCGTAATAATCAATGTAATTAAAGTTCGCGCAGGATGGAGAGCCATGAGTGTCTCATCGTTCGAAAACCTGGTTATTTATCCTTTAACCACGAGGTGCGATATAAATTAAACAGCAATCTCGTTTTCAAATGTACTTCGTGTTACGAAGTACGTATCATTAACACTTTTGGCAAGGACAAAGCAGAGAAAGAAAACAAATTTAGCTGAGTCCTGGGGCACAGTCGCAATTGGACGGGGGCATTACCATTTGCAAGAATTTATAGCAATACTGAAGTTCCCAAGTCAATCATTTACGACTTACAAAAAACATGAGGACAACGTAGGAAACACAATACGTCTGATATTTTCCTTCATGAAGTCGTCCACTTCGTCTATGATTGGACATTTTCTTGGACGTTTCTTGCCAGGAGTTGTCAAAGTCTCGCCATTATTGAATTTTTGTATAAGGTAGGTGGGCAACTAACCTAGAACTGACACCTGTAAACAAGAAGGAGAATATTTTAATGTTGACTTATTGATTGGTAAATAAATTGCCTATGCATGTATGCATGCCTGTGCATGCACCTCCCCGATGGCGACGACAATAACAACACGGACGGATGACACAGACGGAGACGACCACGACGTGGGGGAACCTCTGCCCTTCCTATATGCTTGTGGCTGGTTCTGACCAGCACAGGCCTGTCCCCCCTTGTCCTCCCGCGTCATCCCTTACGTCCCTCCCTTCGTCTCGATTAGCCAAGTTGCATAAATATGAGACGTTAAGCAATATCCAATCAATCAAACAGTTCCAGGCCTAGGCCTAAACAGTAACTATTCAACGCAACCAGCACGTAGCAAGTACGCCACGAGAACCGATAGATCTGGGCCCAGATAGCCCTCGCCTAGGCATACAATAACCCCACTTTGCAAAAAATACCCCCAACTCTGTAGTCCACATGGGCAGCAACAAATATTTTCCGTTGGTCCAAATTCATTTGCTTCCAAAATTTGGTAAATATTCGTCCGTTGCCGTTGATTTTACATGAGAAGAGCTTGTTGTGCATGAGCGATTTTGCACAGCTTGATAAAAGTACAAATAACCCCTCGCATCTGTGACGCGATGGTATTCTGAGTAGAGAAATAGATCTGATCTGTGGAAACAGCAACATTCTTCTATGTCATTGACCAAACGAAACAATTCATAGAAATAATCTGAAAAGTAAACTATTTATTTGATTGCTCAACCATTTATTTTCCAAATAATAATGTATCTTTCTTTACTCAGCAATACATCGTTATAGTTTAGTGCCTAGCATAACCAGCACAGTGTTTGTTGAAGGCAAATCGTTTTGCTTTTGTTTCCTCATAGTTCTTACTTTATTTAGAACAGCTGATAATTTTTGTCCATTGAAGTAAGGCTGTTTTGTTACTTACCTCGACCTGTTCGTTGATGACAATAATAATTTGATAACTTACTGTCTAGTATCACTGTTCATTAGTAATTTGTATTATTTTTTAAAACCTGAATAGAAAATCGCGATTTAGTTATGGTAAATAATACAGAAATTACAAAATCCATCTTAGTTTGGTATCGATACACAAAGTGAGATTTTTGGCTCATCACTGTACCGTACCTCCATCTGGGCCTTTCTAATGTTTTTGACATGTCCTTGGACATTTCCTTATAATCCTGTCAAGTAAGAGCTTTTGGAGGAAATAATTGCGATGTGGCTGAATTTTTGCAGAGACCTTCCTTATATAATACTAATCAACATACTAAAACTCCCCTACAATCGGAATGGAGCTTCGGCCGCCATATTGGAAAATGGCGGCCAAAACGTGTTGGTTATCGAATATCTCCAAATTGGTTGGAGATAGACAAAATATTGCACTGGCAAAAATATTCCCCATTCAATTCCCTACAAAAAAGGTGAATCTTATAGTTTTGGTGGGGGCAAAGGTTACGTCACAAAATCGTGGTTTATAAGTTTCTTATTGGAGTGCCAGCCGATTTCCTAATTTTCACGCCTAGCATCAAACAATGCCCGGTAAATCCGTAAGAAATCGATTTAAATACAAAAGGACTTTTGTACGGGGGTCCCCGGGTCATGAAATCTTTCATTAGTATTTAAAAAAAATCATGTCTGCGAAATCGGATTTTGCATTTACCCGGAATTTGAGATTTTCCATTGTTAACATTTCCTCAAAAATTCCATATTTGACTGTCCATTATTAAGCACAAAATAGCATTGGAGGAAAAATTATTTCTATGCACATTGCAATGACTTAAATAATGATCCGATTACAACCAAAGTTTAAATCCAATATGGCTGCTAATTCCTAATATTCACAATATGAATACTGTTTTCGTGCTGTTTTTACACTCTTTTTGTTACATCATTCACGAATTGATTGATGCTGTTTTCTTCTTTTTCTATTCATTGGAGCTATCACTGCTTTATGTAGGCCAGACATGTTAAAATAATTATATTATTGGTGCAAACACAATTTAAAAAAATGTTGACATCAAATTCAAAATAACACAACAAATATAGCCAATAAACCACTGTGCCCCGCTCTCCCCTATACGGAGCCCCTGTATCTACTGTACTTGTATTGACAAGTCAAGCTATACTTTGTAACTTTGCTTCATACGTACGTACTTCGTAACTTAATTTTTAACCTAGAATAGAAAATGTACTACCAATGGGTGTATATATTACAAATACCATATCATCCAGCATGATCAACTACTGTATGCAATAAAGAAAGAAATAAAATTAAACTTCAATTGTTGAGGGCGACGTGTAACGCGCCGTATTACAATATTCCACAATAACGTACAATCTAGGGCGACGGTCGTTCGCCCGCAGCCAAGCGCACGCGACTGCTAGAAGGCGATGACTAACTCGACCCTGTTTACAGCTATCCGAGTTGGGGGGTTTTCAGCTATCTGCACACGCCGTCCCGAAAGATTTACAATCTTGAAACTCGGTATATGACCTGATATGTGGTCCATGACATACCAAAAAAAAATCAGCCCGATCCGATAGCCCGTTCTGTGTTAAAAAAGTGCGTAAATATCGACGATAATCGTCCGGCTGATTGGTTGGTTGGTTGGTTGGGGGGGGGGGGGGGGGTAGTGGATTCTGACAGAGAGGAATAAGAGCCTACAGAGAAAACGGTACATCTTAGAACTATGAAACTTGAACCACACTTAGATGTACCTCAGACTCACAAACTTCCGCCGAGAGACAAGCAATATTCCACCCCCAACACCCCCTAAATCATCCCCTAAAATTAAAATAATTCATAGCTCTAACCCAAAATTGAATTTTTAGTCAAATTAGTTATTAAAATTATGTTCTTATGTATTTTAACCCAATCGGTCTATTCTCATTATATAAACCACATTTTGTCAACCCCCATCCCTAATAGTTTATATTATTTTTACCTTGATTTCCAGCATTCACCACGAAGGCACCTAATGAGTTATCATTATGAAATTTGACATGATGGTACATAATAATATGAAAAATAATCCGCCAAGAGGCAATTAAGCGATATTCCACCCCCAACACCCCCTAAAACTGGAATAATTCATAGCTCTAATCTAAAATTGATGTTTTATTCAAATTAGTTATTAAAATTATGTTTTAATGTGTGTTTTAATCCAATCGGCCTATTCTCATTTCCTAAACCACATTTTTTCAACCCCCATCCCTTATAGTTTATATTATTTTAACCTTGATTTCCAGAATTCACCATGAAGGCACCTAATGAGTTATCAGCATGAAATTTGGCATGATGGTAGATACTAAAATAAAAAATCATTCGCCGAGAAGCAAGCGATATTCCACCCCCAATACCCCCTAAATCATCCCCTAAAATTGGAATAATTGATAACTCTAAACCAAAATTGAATTTTTATTCATGTTATTAAATTATGTTTTAATGTGCTTTAACCGAATCGGCCTATTCTCATTTCCTTTGTCACATTTTTTCAACCCCCCTCCCTAATAGTTTATATTATTTTTACCTTGATTTCCAACATTCACCATGAAGGCACCCAAATGAGTTATCAGCATGAAATTTGACATGACGCTACATACTAATATGAAAAATCATTCGCCGAGAGGCAAGCGATATTCCACCCCCAACACCCCTAAATAATCCCCTAAAATTGGAATAGTTCATAGCTCTAACCTAAAATTGAATTTTTATTTAAATTAGTTATTAAAATTATGTTTAAATGTGTTTTAACCCAATCGGCATATTTTCATTATATAAACCACATTTTGTCAACCCCTATCCCTAATAGTTTATATTATTTTTATCTTGATTTCCAGCATTCACCACGAAGGCACCTAATGAGTTATAATCATGAAATTTGTCATTATGGTACATAATAATATGAAAAATAATCCGCCGAGAGGCAAGCGATATTCCACCCTCAACACCCCCTTAAATTGGAATAATTCATAGCACTAATCTAAAATTGATGTTATATATTTAAATTAGGTGGTTATTAAAATTATGTTTTAATGTGTTATAACCCAATCGGCCTATTCTCATTTCCTAAACCACATTTTTCAACCCCCATCCCTTATAGTTTATATTATTTTTACCTTGATTTCCAGCATTCACCATGAAGGCACCTAATGAGTTATCAGCATGGAATTTGGCATGATGTTACATACTAATATGAAAAATAATTCGTCGCGATGCAAGCGATATTCCACCCCCAACATCCCCTAAATCATCCTCTAAAATTGGAATAATTCATAGCTCTAACCCAAAATTGTATTTTTATTCAAATAAGTAAATTAGGTTTAATGTGTTTTAACCCAATAAGCCTATTCCCATTTCCTAAACAACACTTTTTCAACCCTCATCCCTAATAGTTTATATTATTTTTACCTTGGTTTCCAGCATTCACCATAAAGGTACCGAATGAGTTATCAGCATGAAATTTGGCATGGTGGTACATAATAATATGAAACATAATAATCCACGAGGAGACAAGCGATATTTAACCCCCACTGTTCCCTACCACTCTTTACTTTGGGAAAAACGTTATGTTGTATTTATTACAATTTTTAATATTTTAATTGCTGATAAAAATTATGCGTCAATGTGTTATAGTCCGGCCAACAAATCATTCACACAAAAACCCAAGACGACATTAATAACCATATTAAATTTAATAAAAACATTGAATATTGCCAACTAGGCCTACAGATTGTAAACAAAAAAAAGATGGTAGCTTTTGTTTCTAGACAATCTGTTTTAAACGCACTGTATCCACCTTTACACGTATTTCACATGTTTAAGCCTTGATATGAAACAAACAACAAAAAGATGTGATATCCCCCCAAAATACAAAATTTGTAAAAAAAACGGCAGCCAAGCTCTCCTTCCAAAGTCTTCGGCTGTGAATGCTGTGAGATATAGAAGTTGAGCCAAGCATTTCATTCTTTCTCTCTAGTTTCGCATTGAAAAGAAGTAAGATCATTTCGCCTGTTGACGAGCGCCAAGCCAACCATTTTCGTGGTAAAAAAAGTTAAAATTTTAAACTCAAAATCATAAAAAAATTACTTGGCTATTGATTTTGGTACGAAGACTCTAAAAAGTCAATGGCCAAGTAATTTTTTTATGATTTTGAGTTTAAAATTTTAACTTTTTTTACCACGAAAATGGTTGGCTTGGCGCTCGTCAACAGGCGAAATGATCTTACTTCTTTTTAATGCGAAACTAGGGAGAAAGAATGAAATGCTTGGCTCAACTTCTATATCTCACAGCATTCACAGCCGAAGACTTTGGAAGGAGAGCTTGGCTGCCGTTTTTTTTTTTTTTTTACAAATTTTTGTATTTTGGGGGGATATTAACTACAACAAACATTCAATTTATTCAATTCCACATTTATACATTATAACAGATACTAAAGATATATATATATTTCAGAGATTCTCCACCACATAAGGCAACTTGTGTGTGTATGGAGCATCCCTTTTACGTGGACTAAGGTTAATATACATTATACATGTGTATAGCAGTAAAATGACAAAGATAATTATTAATATGCATCCATTCTTGATTTCATAGTCTACTAATTTAAGCAACTAATAATAGTAGGCTAGGACGAAAATAAATTACATCATGTATGTATGCTTATTGCGATAGCAATGTATACTAGTGAAAAAACTTGCCAACTCTACTACAGAAGGTCAGTAAGTATTATGAATATAATCTAAACTAAACTAGGTACCTTAATCTAAACTAAACTAAACTAGAACCAAAAAGGAGGATACAATGCATCCATAATCACAGAGCTATAAACATTGCTACTAACAGAGGGTGTGTCTAGAGGGTCTTAAATTTATTATATCTTCAATATTCGTGTTCGAGCGTTCTTTTAGCCAAAGTGTTACTTGTCGGGAAAATTTTGTTTTGCTTACATTATCTCTCAGTTCTGCTGGTAAAAGGTTAAATATTTTGGGCCCCAAGTACATGAAATGCTTTTGGGTGATCCCTTTATTTACTCTTGGTACTTGTAGTTTATTATTTACTTTATCTCTTAAATACCGTATCGTCTCGATAAAACTTAATGCACATATAGAAAATTACCCAAGCAATTAATTACGCACCTTGAAGCCATGTGCTGCTAACATAAATGCGATTTAAAAAAAACCCTTCATTGCACTAAACGTGTAGCGGCGATATGACCTCGCCGCCCCGCACCTTTTAACTCCCACGTGCAGCTACACGCACACAGCAGAGAGCCTGCAGCGCAGTCGGTCTGTTGTTCTTGTCGCAGGTGGACGTGTTTTGTGCAGGCTCTTCGTTCTCTTCTTACAGGGCCTCCACAGTACTGGGAGTTAGCTTCTATTCCAGTTGGGTGTGTTGTTTGAGCAAGTCTTGGCTGTTGTGTCCTTGCATCATTATGCTTAATGTTTGTTCACTTAAGGAGGTTTATTCTGTCATCCTCTGAATCATTTGCTCCATTAGTTTGAGGAAATTGTCGTGCCTGTCCATTCTGTCTCTGTTGCGTTGTTCTACTCCACTTTTTCTTGAAATTTGTTAACGGGTAGCAGTTAACCTGTATTGGAAGAAATCGTCAGTACTAATACTTTCTTCATCCAAGTCTGCATCAGCTGATCTCTTGATTGACACAGGTGTTGAGTCGTTGACGTTTTTATTGATGCTCGTTGAGATGCCTCTTGATGAACTGGCAGTGCACAATGGATTAACTTCTGGCCACTTGTAGAGAACGTCGTTCATCATCTTTAGAAAGACAAAAGTATATCTTTTAAAAATATGTAACATAACATTTCTTTATCAACACCTTGTGACTGCTGTGTAGCCTACATATAGGACATAGGATGCTTTTATGTGGCTCGTTGGTCTTGTGGTTAGCGTATCTGCTTTCAATGCAGAAGGTCCAGGGTTCGATTCCCGCCAAAGTCAGAAGTAAAGTCCATCAGTTCTTGTCTTCTTAGGAGATTGTTAACGGTGACTTTGGAGCCGTCCTAGAAAAACGAAGATCAAAATAAAATTCAGAGTTGTTTCTGAATCGGCCTTGTTGATGTTGGCACTGATCCGCGGGTGTTTGCACTGTCCATACCACTGATTGTTATATTTTCCCATTAAAAATATCGATCTTTGGTTGGTTATCGCTCACTCGTCGATTGGGTCGGGACCTACAGGGTTGGCTTAGTCGCTTTGATTTACTGTCCCCCACTGAAAATCAGTTATATAACTGAGTGGGTAGACTCTAAATACAATTTATTTATTTATTTAAACTATTTCTGCTAGTGGCACATAAAATTTTCTTAATTTGTCTAGGGCTAGAAGAGACATTGGGTCTGCGAACGGATGATCGAGATTCGAGGTTGGGACTGTCGGCTTGGCGATGGCGTCAGGGGAGACGGGGGGTTGAGCCCCGAGATACTGCTGGCGGTGATGGCTCAACACCCGAGTCTACACCGCTCGTTAAACTGGTGTCCAGAAGTTTGGCACCGAGAATCTCATAAATCTTATTCTCCTAAGTATGGCATGTCTGTTTGAAAGAAGGTAATCTTAGCATTTCTTGATATAAATTCAGCACTCATACATGCAAATACGCCGCTATCAGAGGTACTCGTCCGACATCATTCACATTCAACATTGACATCCCCCCCCCCATAACGAGTCAAGAGGGTGTTAACACTCATCCTTAAGGTACAGGAGTAGTGCGTTCACACACTGTAGGTTTCTACAACCAAGGTTGTCATAACATTTTAAATACTTCTCTCTAAATCTACCATGGCAAGGCACCAGTGAGCTGGCAAGTGAATGAATAGGTATTTGTAATATGTCATGGCTGAATATGTCGACGCCTTTAGTACAGCGTTTGAAATTCTCGTATCCCCTTTTCGTTAGCTTCTCATTAAAACGGAGTCGAAGGTGTCTTCACTTAGGAATGCCTACCTATTTCCCCCTTCCATAATGAAATTAAAATAAAAGATAATAATTTCGTCATTGAGCAAGTTAAGAGTTGGCAAAAGTATTCATGTTACGCCTAGTGACTTTTATAGAGAACGACTCTGGCAATACTTTGCGAGTTTTTTTTTCTCCTAGTGAGGTATCCAGGAATGTAAGGGTGTAAATTTTTATCTATAAGTGTTGTGTCTTCTGATATTACATTGGCTTCATTTGCTGTGTTAGTTATAATTTCGACTCTGTTTTTTCCTGTTTTTTTAATTGTGGTTATGTTGTAGTACTTTTTGTGTAAGATTTTCCCTATCAGGAGGGGGTCTATTGATCGTGTCTCTTCTTCGTTTGTGTTACGTTTTTCAATCAATAGTTTAAACGGTCCCAGATCTGAGTTGTTGTATTTGAATGAATTTTGGGTGGTTCGTTTTTGATTTGATTTTTGAAACCTGAAGACGGAATAAGTTGAAGTCATTTCCGAAACGTTGTTATTTAAATATAATAAAATAGAGTTTCTCCACTAAAAGTGTTTTAAATATTATAATGAATTCTACTAATAACTTTAAAACTAATGTCCTAAAGAATTAGGAAAAATTAATAAAGTTCACAGTTTAATTTTAAGGTTACTCTATGTGGTATGTCTGATTTACGCCCCAACAAGGTTTTTATCATGTCAAGTTTTTCTGCATGTCTCCTTTTCTTCACGGCTTCCTTTTTTTATTAAAATTGACATAATGGCATCAATATTCCTGGAACTTTTGGCTTTTTTAATATAACATCCACCTTCCTCCAAACTCGTCTTCCTTTTCTGGGAATACTCAACGCGCCCCACACCTCTAAGCATTTCCGTCTTCACAATGTCATCAATAGCCTTAATTTTATTGACCTCTTCTTCAAATTTGACAACTTTTCTGCTGGAGCCTGAAGGGCTGAAGTGCTAGTGCTGCTGAAGAGAGCACACTTTATTCTTTCGCTTTAAAACTATTTCGTTCCGGTTTTCACATTGAGGTGGGGATTTTATAATTGACATTGCTGCTAGAAGGTCTGCAGATATTTGGGCCCACATCAGTTTCTTTGTCCGGAAATTCTTAAATGGTCCCACATTTGCCAGATACTCTTGGTACTTATTCAGGATGTCTTGTATCAGCGGTACCCCATTCTGCATCTTGAAAATTAATTGGATGAGCGGAGCGAGCGTAGCGAGTGGAGCGAAGACTTCAATTTCACTGACCCCCAAAATATTTAGCTCGGGTGTTTTTTTTTTGTTTTTTTTTTCCGTCTGTTTGTTCGCTCGATTCCGGGCAAACGGCATATGCGATCTTGATGAAAATTGGAGGGGACCTTCGTTTTCTTTGAACTTAGAGGTGTATTGTTTTTTGGGTACAATCGAAAAAATATTTCTCATGAATATCGTACTTTAACGATTTTTTTTCGATTTTTAGTGCGATATTTTTCGTGACATTTGGTCCGATTCTGACCAAACGGGTTGGGCTACAACGTTCGATATTTTCACATGGACATTAAGGTTATGGTGATGTAGTACCTTTTGAAAGAAAAAGTTGAAAAAGTTAGCCAGAGTTCATAGAAATAAAGGTTTTAATATAAGTTTTTCAATTTTTAGGGCGATATTTTCGTCCCATTCGGTCCGATTCTGACCAAACGGGTGGGGCTACAACGTTCAGATTTCACATGGACATTAAGGTAATGGTGATGTTGTACCTTTTGAAAGAAAAAGTTGAAAAAGTTAGCCAGAATCCACAGAAATAAAGTTTTAATATGAGTTTATTGAGGTTTATAATACCAATTAACACGTAACAATAGAAACTTGACAACAATCACCTGCAATGAATTCAAAAAGCACTTGCAAAGGAAAAGTGCAAACAAACGCAAAAAACGCAAACAAAAAAATTACAAAAACGCTCATCCATCAACGCGGCGGGACTTTAGCGTTTTCCTAGTAGGGACCTGGATGTTATGTTGAGGTATGTAATTTTGAATTCTGTTACTCATGTACGTAGCATTTCGGCGGTCTTGGGTATCGTGCACGGTCATTCATCACAGGATCGTACTTAGCTAAGAGCACTTCCATCTCTCTAAGTAAAGCCCCTTTTAAAAAGAATCTGAGGACTGGTCGTGTTCTCTAATTGGCCTTCGTCCATTGCCCTTGCCAAGATCAAACTAATGTTAATAAGACGTGAGGATCTGCCTATTTTTTTGTCTCTCAGCTTCCCTCTGGCTCAATACCACCTGGGCCCTCAAATTCCGACTCGCAACCTTCTCGTGGTTTGGTCCGTGATTAGGGGAGTTCTTCTCCCTGAAACTAATAGCGAGCTCTGGGTCGTCGTCAGGGAACTTTCCCCTTCCCTTTGACTACCTCCCCGACGGCGACGACAATGACAACATGGACGGATGATGACACAGACTGAGACGACCACGACGTGGGGGAACCCCTGCCCTCCCCATATGCTTGTGGCTGGTTCTGACCAGCACAGGCCTTTCCACCCCTTGTCCCCCCGCGTCATCCCTTACGTCCCTCCCTTCGTCTCGATTAGCCAAGTTGCATAAATATGAGACGTTAAGCAATATCCAATCCAATCAATACCACCTCCTTATGTGCGTCTCTTATGCAATCTACTGGCTTTGCTTTTTATGTATGTTTCCCATGCCGTTACACTGTCAATGTGATATTTACTATGTTGGTGAGCTTTGAAACTCCTAGTAACATCCAATTTTTATACCATTTAGTCAAAAAGTTTGGTCGAAATGACCCTTACTTCTAGGATTATCGAGCACTAAAGCTCTACATGTGAAGCAATACGCTTTGTCTTTAGCACAGCTGTCGTCACTTGTCTGTTTTGTTGTCCTTATGTCCAAAAAAGCTGTTCACGAATATGTTACATTTATTTGTGTTTATAACCTAATGTCTTTTGAATTTTGCCGGTATATATTCCACCGCCACCTTGATGTATATTCTTTGTTTGTAATTCCCATTTCCGTTGTATCCCCCTCTTTTCCTGTTTCTGTGAGCAACTTGACGTGCAAAAAACGTTGTAACATTTTCATACAATAAACCACAATTAATCTATAAAATGTGCAATTCTTACTTTGCCTAACAGGTTATGGGCACAGACACGCAAACTAACGTAAGATATCATGTTCTACAATCGTTTTATCTTCGTAAATTGTGATAGTTTGATTGTGAATTCAAAGTGAGGTTAGTTTTCGTAGCGAATCACCGTAAAATGTCGTTTCCAGCAGTTTCTTCGCATGTCTACCATCGGAAACTAGAGTCAATAAATTACTCAACATGGAAATTTGCTATGAAACAATGCTCAGCCTATAATTCGGGCATGT
>JAMZAV010006075.1:0-38701 GCA_024449915.1 Sweltsa coloradensis | reverse complement strand
TGATCTCGCAGCAAGTACATGAGGTACAGTGGTTTCGTGGGACGAGAGATGCGAGCGATGGAGCCGAGGGCCTGCTGGAACACGGCTCTTGTTCGGCGTTCACTTCCAGGTTGAAGGCTTGCAGGTAGCCGTCTTGTACACCCAGGCACA
Source organism: Sweltsa coloradensis (assembly GCA_024449915.1). NCBI lineage: Eukaryota > Metazoa > Arthropoda > Insecta > Plecoptera > Chloroperlidae > Sweltsa > Sweltsa coloradensis. The sequence continues at coordinate 38,551 of JAMZAV010006075.1, read as the reverse complement.
TCTGCAACCAAGGAGGGGGGTTAGCATGAGAGCAGGGAGTCTGGCCGGCTGATCTCGCAGCAAGTACATGAAGGTACAGTGGTTGTCGTGGGACTGAGAGATGCGAGCGATGGAGCCGAGGGCATGCTGGAACACGGCGTCTTGTCCGGCGTTCACTTCCAGGTTGAAGGCTTGCAGGTAGCCGTCTTGTACACCCAGACACATCTGCAACCAAGGAGGGGGGTTAGCATGAGAGCAGGGAGTCTGCCGGCTGATCTCGCAGCAAGTACATGAAGGTACAGTGGTTGTCGTGGGACTGAGAGATGCGAGCGATGGAGCCGAGGGCATGCTGGAACACGGCGTCTTGTCCGGCGTTCACTTCCAGGTTGAAGGCTTGCAGGTAGCCGTCTTGTACACCCAGACACATCTGCAACCAAGGAGGGGGGTTAGCATGAGAGCAGGGAGTCTGCCGGCTGATCTCGCAGCAAGTACATGAAGGTACAGTGGTTGTCGTGGGACTGAGAGCTGCGAGCGATGGAGCCGAGGGCATGCTGGAACACGGCGTCTTGTCCGGCGTTCACTTCCAGGTTGAAGGCTTGCAGGTAGCCGTCTTGTACACCCAGACACATCTGCAACCAAGGAGGGGGAGATAGTTTAAGGGAGCGTCAACCCTTAAGTCATTATCACCACTCTACTCTAGCCAGTGAGATATATGGGGAGGAAAGTCCCAAACTTGTCGGAAACAGCCACGGGTAGAAGGAGGATATTTGTCGGAAACAGCCACTCTATCCTAGGGATGCGAGTAGGGGAGAAAAGGAAGGGGGGTTCTCACGCCGAGATCGTCTTCGACTTTGTCATCGTCATCAGGAGGTCGTCAAGGGAAGGGGAGGTCTCCCGACGACGATTGCCAGTTCCTCGCTCTAGTTTCGGGAATAATATACACCCCTCGTATGTTAACTGATGTACTTTTTGTATTGAATTGCCTCGTACCATTAGCAGTCGTGCTCTGGGCCAGTTGTACCCCGCCAGGTTGAGGGGAGGGGGGTATAGGGGAAGAATAAATAAATAAATAAATAAATTTTATTTAGAGTCTACCCACCAGTATATAATGTTTATAAAATAGGGTTTGTCACGTCGTGGTCTTAGTAATCGTTTGGTTATCGATTTTTTGTCATGGTCGTCGTCGGGATATGGATTGGTTTGATTAAGTTTAAGGGTGCGTCAACAGTTAGTTCATAATGCGCCATTCTATCCTAAGGGATGTGGGGAGGAAAGTCCATGCTGGGCAGAACCATGGCCACGGGTGGTAGGGGAGAAATATAAATATACCTCGCAATCTACCGACGCCGTGAGAAACTAGGCGCTTCAACGGTAATGTAATATTGCGCCGCCTGTGATATTGTAAGTAGGTAAATGAAATGGGGTCATGGTACGTATTTGATGATTACATTGTTTCTAAGTGATTTGCCCTATAAGAAAAGAAAATAGTGGATTAGGCCATAGTAATAGCAAAGCAAAAATTATTTCTTTGAACGGAAAAAATCAATTAAAGATATGTGAATGATTGTATAAAAAATGATTAATAATAAAAAATAAGATTTTTTAAAATGACCATCAACCGTTATAACCTAATGCGACAATCTAGCATTGTGGATATGGGTAGGAGGGGCCATGCCTGGTCTGAACCAGCCCAGGGTCACGGCTGTCATTTCGTCTGTCATCGTTCGTTGACTCATTGTCATCGTCATCGGGGTTTGCCAGAGGTCGCCTCTAGTTTCGGGGAGTTTTATACACCCCTTTTACTAGTTAATTTTTGGTTTATTTGGATTAAGGACGCGTCAACCGTTAGGTCATAATGCACCATCTCTAGCCTAAGGGGGGTGGGGGAGGAGGGGCCCATGCTAGTCAGAACTAGCCACGGGTAAGGGGGGAAGGGGGGGGGTTGGTTTGCGTGTGTGATGATTGCAAGGTGGACTTGAATCGCCTTGTACGATTAGCAGAGCCAGCCTCTTGGGCACATTCTACCAACCGGGCCCATATGGGGAATCTTGTTTTCTAAGTTTTTAAAAGAAACGAAAATGATGGTGATAGTAATAGCAAAAAAAAAATTGAATTTAGAATTTAACACCACGTCGGGAGAAACTATGGCGCTTCAACCTGCATGGTAGGTCATACGAAGCCGTCTGTGCTATTCAAAGATTGAATTTGTTGTATGGTTGCTTTCCATAAGGTTTTAAAGATGTAAAAAGTAAAGAAAATGATGAAAATGACTGTGATTTAATTAAAATTTATGGTAAGATTAAAACCAAATATATTTTAAGTGAATTAATTAAAATTGGAAAAACAAATTACGCCGGAGAAAAATAGTAGTGCTATTATATAGTTTATTTGGTTAATAAAACATAATGCAATTTTTTTGGTTTATTTGGATAAAGGACGCGCCAACCGTTAGCGCATAATGCATTACTCAAGCCTAGGGGACATGGGAGGACATGCTGGTCAGAACCACCCACAGGTAAGGGGAGGAAGGGGGTTTCTTACGTCGCGGTCGTCATCGTTTTTGTCATCGTGCTTATGCTTATGACGAGTGCATTAAACTAAAATTTTGTTTATGCTTTTATGTTCAAAACCGAGTTTTAATATAACTCTTAAGAGGAGAATGTTGGTATGCCAGTGAGGAAAACTCTAGTATCCAGCCAGGTGGACTGGTGAGAGGGAGGTACATGTTTTGGATTTAGGGGGAATTCCCATGATTGTTTGGAGACGAAAGAGTAGCATTATTACACGCAAGAACTTTGAGGAGGTTTGCAAGGATGGCAATGACGGGATCTGAAGAGAGAGAAGTCAAGGCTTCAGCTAGGGTTGCAATGATGTCCCAGACAGGGGACTGGGGTGGATCAGGGTTGCAGGACGGGGGTTGTTTGGTTTGGGCGGAGATCGAACACGGTGTTGGTTGGTGTTAGTTAATACATCAGCATTTGACATCGTTCATTGTGTCACTGTCATCGTCATCGGGATTTTTTGGTTTTTTGGATTAAGGACGCGTCAACCGTTAGGTCATAATGCACCACTCTAGCCTAAGGGGGGGGATTTTTTTTGGGGGGGATAAAGGACGAGTCAACCGGTAGGTCATAATGCACCAGTCTAGCCTAAGGGGAAGTGGGAAGGAGGGTTTTCTCACGTCGCGGTCGTCATCGTCTTTGTCACGTTCGTTGTGTCATTGTCATCGTCGCCGGGGGTTCGTCAAGGGAAAGGGCAAGGTCCCCGACGACGATTGCCAGAGCTCGCCTCTAGTTTCGGGGAGTAAGATACTCCGTTCTTTCTAGCTGTGTTTGCGAGGTGGATTTTTCTCTTAAAGTCGCCTGTTACGATTAGCAGAGCCATGCTCTGGGCCAATCTACCCGGGCCAGACAGGGAATGCAAAACATAATGCGACACTGTAACCTAGGGCACATTGTAGGACACACTCAGTGAGGGGGAGGAATCAGTTACTCCTCGGTCGACTTTAAGGGTCGAGGTTAATTTAGATAAGGGCGCGTCAAACGGTAGACCAAAAGCGTCCTTTAAAAAGATGATGATGTGGGGGAGAAAGCCCATGCTGGTCAGAACCAAGCTCGGGAGAGGGACGAAAGGGGGTTGGCTTTTTGAATGATTCAGGATGAAAGGAAGTTATACGAGTATTCTTGCCACTCTAAGCTGATGAGTCCCTTGTTACAACCGTACAAACTTTACACCATGTTATTAACAACATTGAACAATTCATGAAGCAAGTGGACGTTTGTTCTTCAAAAATATGTGACTGGCTGTGGACCTTTGACCAATTCCATCAGGTGTTTTGGGAATCTTCTAGTTCAAGAACGCCACCGGCCCAGTCCATCACGCCACCATTTGCCCGAACCAGCGCCTACATAAGTGGGTTCTACTGCCGAGCTGCCAGAATTTGGAACTACTCCCTATCCGATGAAATACAAGGTTTTGCCATGTCTGCTTTTACGAGAGCTATTATGTCTTCTACATTAAGATTGCTTAAATTAATATAAGCAGTTTTTGATATTATGAATTGTTAATGTTTTGTTAATTTGTCTCTTCTATGTTGTCTCTTTTATGTCTCTATGTTCTATGTTTTATAAGTGCCTGTTTATTCTCACAGTTTGTTGTGTAGAGGCTGGCAGACACCTTGTGCTTGGGGCATAAACTGCTCTTTTCTGCCAACCTTCCTACTGATCGAGCCTATTAGTGGAAAATAAATAATAAAATAATAATATTCTAGGTCTCACGTGTAAAGTAGCGTCTTCACGCTCACAAAAGAGTTTCTCGTGAATGTTAAAGGGCCATTAAACAACCAACTTAGTAGCTAACTTACCCTCTAACTTAAAGGTTTGTCTTATGGAAAAAACACGTCTGTTCATGACCAAACTTAGCCTTTAACTTACACTTAACAGCAACCGAATGTTTGCAAACTCCAAGGTTTACTTCAGCAGCTAACTTAACATTAAGCTTTTAACCAATCAGAGAGAGACTCGAGCGACAATTTCCGGTCATATCCGATTGAAAACGTAAACAAACCAGCAAAAAGGATCCCAAGGAACATCAGCTATTGTTCGATAAAAGCTATTGAACGAATTCATGAAAAGGCCACTGCTATATGTAAAATCTTCGTCTTTATACAAAGAAAAGAATAAAAAAGAAAACTTTTGGGGCTATCGATTGGGGCAGAAATGTCAACTGACCGTCAGTATTATTAACGTTTATTGGGCGGTACTAGGCCTAGCCCCCAGCTGGGGCTGGGCCCATGTGAGGTTATGTAAGGCTTACGTCACGTTGTCTTAAATAAACACGTTTATTATTTTTACCATCAATTTTTGTTTAAAAAACTGTACAGTCTAAAAGTCAATCAATTTATAATGCTACCTAAGTAGAGCTAGGCTGGGCCCTTACTTACTGAATGCTGAATGTTTTTGTATGTCAAGCATTGGCGCGATAAAAGTAAACACTGCAAATCTGTGTTGTGATTGGTTTAAAAACAATCTATCATGCACAGCCACCTAAAGTTAGAGGCGACGGTATGGCTGTAAAGCACTTTGCCAGGGACAACATCTAAGAGGCAGTGGCTGTTAAGTTAGCGGCCTAAATATCTATCAGAACAGCAACCTAAAGTTAGAGGCCCTAAGTTAGCTGCTAAGTTAAGGCCTAAGTTGGTTATGAATGAGCCTTAATTTCCCTAGACACTCTTAAAATAAACCAAACCATCTTAAAACAACTTCAATGTTTATCTAAACTTTCCAACAAAACACGGTATATTTAATAAGAACAAGGAAGTTTAATTTAAGTCCACACCAGCCTCCATAATTAAAATGAAGAATGACACAACTATATCATCATCTCCCTAGCTAGTAGCAGCCGTTGTTATCTCAACGTGCATCCGCTGTACAAAGCAGGAACCGCGCACCATACTGAGAACCCAGTCTAGGTCGGCTGACTTTCAATTACCAAGGTTGCATCGCCGGACGACAGTGATGCTGGAAATCGGGAAAATGGATTTTTCGATGTATGAGCAAAATGAATGATTTTTGCCCATAACCAAACAAGAAGTACAACGCGCAATTAACTCTTTAAAAATAAAAAAAGCCGCGAGCAATGACCAAAATTACCAACGAACATTCAAATCCACGGCCAACACCAATTGCATACTTTTAACTAAAATTGTTGTCTGGTTGCCGCCCACTGATGGAAACTTGCAACTTTAGTTAGGTGTCCTGTATGATTGCTGTGATCAGTTTTTGACTTGAACAATTTTAAATAATTATATATCTGATATAATTTTATATTAGAGTCAAGATCTTTTGTACTAAATTGTTAATCAAGATTTGAACACAAAAATGATGGTTGAACACAAGAATGAAGATTCGCGTTCGGTTGTTTCTTTCCCCGAAAAATGATTATCCCTGATTTGCTGTTCCTGATTTTTGGCAAACCATATTCGTTTGAGTGGGATCGTCTAATAAATCAGTTTTTTTCTTTTCGTTTTTTTTTTTAGTGTTTTTTTTTTTTTCTTCTTTTTTCTTTTCTTTCTTTCTTTCTTTCTTTTTTTTCCTTTCCTTTTTTCTTTTTTCTTTTTTTTTTTTTTTTTTTTTTTTCTATTCTTTTCATTCCCACACCCCCTTTTTATATTTCGATTCATTCATAATTGCATTTAATTCCTTTTATTTGTTATCAAATTTGTTGAGTATTTATGCATTGTGTAAATTACTATTTCAAAAATTACTTAAATGTGTTCATTTTGTGTCTGCATCTATGAATTAGATTTATTTAGTTTCCTCCTTTGTAAATCAGTTTTTATAAATGAAATAGGATAGACGTTAATAAATAAATAAATAAATAAATAAATAAAAAAATCTGTATCCAACAGGTAAGATTCCTCACGAATGGCGAACGTCCTCATTAAAAGTCCTATACAAGGGCAAAGGCGACACTCTTTTCACCAGAATCTTATAGGGGCATCGCGTTAAGCTCCGTCGTATACAAGCTTTTTCAAACATTATTAATAACTCGGCTACAAGATCTCACTGACCAAGTAATACCAGATGAGCAGTTCGGTTTTCCCCACGGGCAAATCAACTTTGCAAGCTTGTTTGGATTAAGGACGCGTCAAACGTAGGTAATAATGCACAATCTAGCCTAAGGGGGGTGGGGGAGAGGAGGGGCCCAGCTCAAGCTGTCAAAAATTCTTTCTCGATAAAATCGACTCCACTCTAGTCAAGGAATTGCAAACTATACACTGTCTTTGTAGACTTTAAATCCGCTTTCGACTCAGTAGACCGGCAAAGTCTCATCAATTTAAACTTCGCGACCTGAACTGCATTCCTGTCGAACTATTGAACATACTAAGTGTCATTTTAAATATTAACTTCGTGCAAGTTAACGATGGTATCTTCCTCTCCGATCCAATAACACAGTCAAACGGAGTCCTCCAAAAGGGGGCCCTTCCAGCCCACTTTTGTTCAACCCATTTTCTTCAGATATAAAAGAATCTATCTTTGACGAATTAACAAAGATGGTTCACTTGATAATGTACGCAGATGACATCGCACTATACACGGAAAACCTCGTTTGCTTCAATACACTTTACTAAAACTCAAAACATGGTGTGAAAGCAAAACCCTTAGAAGTAAATGTCAACAAAACAAAAGTTGTTAAGTTCAGAAAAGGGGGGAAGTTAGCCAAAAGCGATGTGCTTTTTTATGGTAATGACAAAGTCGAGTTTGTATCTTCTTTCAAATATCTGGGTATCTTACTCCATTATAAAGGTACTTCTTTTTCTCCCCACATCAAAGGAAGATGTTCCTCTGCCATACAAGCCATGCACCTTATCTCCAAATTATACTCACTCTCAATCTCTTGTGCTATGAAACTCTTCCACCTTAAAATTTCCCCGATTGCTTCCTACGGCATCGAAATCATATGGCCCTACCTCTCCCAAGCCAATCTCACACAATTAGAATCGGTTAAGACCCCTATATATGAAAAAGATCCTTTCTCTATGTAAATTTACTCGTTCCCGCTTAGTATATGAGATGGTAGATGAATCATTGTTTGTTGCTGACCTACAGTTCAAATTTAACCTAAGCCAATCAGACGCCTTTCGTACTGTCGTTCATAACTGCATGACAAAACGCCTTGAAATTAGACCTGAATTCTTTACTATGGATCTAATCAAAATGATGATTGGAAAAAACCTCTTGCCAAAAACAGGCATGTGCTAACCCGTGTAGCAGCTCACGGTTTTCACCATTTGTTTTGTCTAGATAGAAAGTTCCATTCATCATATACAGACTGCAAATGCTCCCACTGTTCTAGGGAGCTGTACTACTAGGCATTCAAACGACGTGAGAAACTAGAGCGCTTTAACCAGTTAGGTCACATTGCACCGCTCGTGATATTGTTATTTAATGAAATGATTTAGTTTATGGTGTGTGTGGTGTGATTATATACTGTTTACTAAGTTTATAAAATTAAATTAAATTATGCAACTTGGAAAATAAAACTATTTAGAGTATAAAGAGTCCTGTCTTAGATATTGTTTTTGTTTGTTTATTTGATTCAAGGGCGCGTCAACCGTTAGGTCATAATGCACCACTCTAGCCTAGGAGATGATATATGTAGACCGTTAGGTGGCTCTTAACCCCCCCTCCCCCCCCCCCTCGAACTAATGCTACCATATGTTTTTCTTAAAGAAAATTAATCGTTCTTTCCATTTCTGCCTGTTTGCCAATTGGCAGCTGGGGCGTTTAGACGGTAGGGGTGTCCAAAGTCACATATGCAAATATATGTTAAAATATTCTTTCTAATGCAAATAATTCTTCATTTTATAATTTGATTGCAAGACCTAACATCATACATGATGTCAAAACATAATACACCTACTGATTTGCTATATGTACCACAGGGTTGTCCAAAAGTCACAAAATAGTATGAAACTTGTGGCGGCCATTCTTTCATCTGTACGTATATAACCCCCTCGAACTTATAACAGTGTCTATTTTCTCACAGCTGAAACTATGTTCTTCTTATGCATGCATGTTTGTCAGTTAACATCTGAGGCGTTTAGACGGTAGGGGTGTCCAATGTCTCATTTGCAAACATATGTTCATATATTTTTTCCTAGGTAAAGTTTATCTGCATTTCATAATTTGTTTGCACAACCTAACATTGTGCACGATGTACAACCCTAAAACAACAATTACGGATTTGTTTATGGTATATACAGGGTTGTCCAAAAAGATATATGATGTTATGCAACATATAGGACCTTCTTACATCTGTATGTAAATCATCCCCTCGAACTAAAAAAAGGGCTATGATCTTATAGCTGAAACTATATGCTTTTTCCACGAATGCATTTTGTCATTTGGTAACTGGGACGTCTATATTTTAGGAGTATCGTGTAGGAAGTTACAATTATACTAAATGATTGAATATTTCGTGTGTTGCAAGTTGATCAACAATAATTATTCATACTTATTTAAATGTTTGAACTCCAAACCGCATGCACGCCGTTGCACGGTGAAAATGTTTTTCTATCATTTCATTGTGTATTTTACTATTTTCTGTTAGTATTCACAAGGTTGTCCAAAATCTCCAGTAAGAATATGCAGCTTGTGGCTTTCTTTCCAGATGTACATTTGAGTATACTTTTATAGCTAAGGGACGCATAAATTGTTTTAGAATTATATACATTTATTTCACATACAACCCTGTTTATAGTATGCACAGGGAAAACTAGTCAAAATAGATGGGATGCAGAAAGTCTGTAGGCCTACTAACGGCAGAAAGAACCATATTCGGAGAGTTTGTAATGGTTTATATTAAAAGTAAGTACTAGCTCGTTCATATCCTCTTGATCATGTACACCCTCGAACAGAAGTAAATCAAGGATGGTGTAGTCAATACAACTGGACACCTTGATTTCCTTATGGTCGCTGATATGCATCATTGTCATTAGGAGATGCCAATACAATTCTCGTAATAACGAACAAGATTGAACATCTTGATTAATCACCGAGAAGAAGTCCCTCATTGCCATGATTTAGATATACAAAACGCACAAGCGGTGTCAAATTGTGGATACGAATACAGTTTACCTAGTCATTTTTGTTCCAGATAATGCACACAGCTTGGCTATGACTGCTGTCATATGCTGCCTATATGCCCTATTGTGCATTGTGTATAGCTGATTAGTATCACAACTCGGCCAATGGAAAAACTTTCTCTATACCTAAAATTATTTCTTTCAAATTTGAACAACAAAATACAAACAGTAAAAATTAAGATAATAGCATTTAGCTATAGGCTTACGTGCAGCTCTTATCAGTATTTAATATTTATGGCTTCACCTTCATCACAAACTCCTTAGGTTATCTGTGGTCATCACGAGTAGCTGTGAAGGGTGATACTAATATCCTGCCAAGTCTGTAGGGTGTATTATGTTTTGATGTATGTTGATGAGATGAGAAAGAGTTTAGCTGTTCTAAATTAAAGATTATAGTTGAATATCACGAACATTGGGTGTATAATTATTATTACTATACAGTGCGTTCGTAATAACTGTACATATCTGTATGTATGTCTGTATGTACATGTGTAGCAGCACTTCTGAAGCACTTCTGAAGGTCCATTAGTATGATTTTTAGTGTGAGAAGTACATACACATTGATTCCATACATAAAGATTCAATACATTTCATTCTTTTATACTTTTGGCTGTGTGTTTTCTCACATATGAGAAAACAAATTTTTGTAGATACAGGTTCGGGGCAGGGAAGAAATGTGGGAATAATATTAGTGATTGTATTTTGAAAGATATTAATTGAAAATTTTACAAGAGCGAAGAGAACTACGGCAATATTAAAAACAACATTAAGCGACTTTGAATACCCCTGCAGGTCAAACGCCCCAGCTGCCAAATGGCAAATAGGTGGATTATTAATCGTGATTTTTTTCTGAACAAAACTGCTATAGTGAAAATTAGTTCGGGAGGCCCCGGAGGGTCGCTTCCCTTTGCACATGACGGTATATTATGATTGAGTTTGTCCGTATTCAACAATTCTTTACAAGAACACAACACACTATTTGGACAACCCTATATTAAAACAGCACGTCATTATATTGTATAGGCTAGAATATAAATTCGGTGATGACTGGGCCAACTAATACATTGATTTTGCCCTATTTTTTAAAGTTATTTCTCTCAAATTGCTGTAATTTGAATTAAAATTTTGGACAACCCTGTAAAAATAATAATTCTTTGCTAGGCCCACATACAATACGTATTCTTAGATAGGTTTACTGATTTGAGTAACATGAACACATTTTCAGCACTTAAAAAAAATGCTGTATATTGGCAATAATATAAAACTTAGCATTTTGGACAGCCCTTGAATTGTTTTTGCAAATTATTTTTTTCTTTAGATTCAGTGGTTCTTTCATTTTATGTATAAAATAAAGCTTAAATGTGAATTATATGTCCATCTTCAATGTTAAAGTGTATAAAACAGTAAAATCGATTATTATTAATTTTGGGCACCCCTTTACAAAAAGTGAAATCGCTTTTGTTTAAAAAAAATCAAAAATCATGTGTTTAATGATAATTAAAAAGAATTTTGGAATTTTATCAAAAACTTTGACCGTTATGGCAGGTCAAAGTTTCGCAACTTTTGACTTTTGGACACCCCTGGAGTCAAACGCCCAGCTGCCAAGTGGCAAACAGGTAGATTATTAATCGTGATTTTTTTCTGAACAAAACTGCTATAGTGAAAATTAGTTCGAGGGGGGGGGGAGGGTCGCTTCCTGAGCACCTAATGGTCTAATGGGAGGAGGGGGGCCCAAGCTGGTCTGAACCAGCCACGGGTAGGGGGAGGAAAGGGGGGTTCTCACGTCGCGGCCGTCATCGTCTTTGTCATCATCGTTCGTTCGTGTTGCCAATAGGGAAGCCTCACGTGACGTCACAGCTCGCCGGCAAGTGGCCGCGAACCGAACTGATGGACAAGCAGCCTCATTTCGCAAGTTGACGCCTGGTGAACGGCTCAACAAAGATCACGCTCTAACTTTTATCCTATTCATTATTTGGACAAAACTTAAGAGGAATAATATTTAGCAAACATATGATTCCTTCGAATGGCGATTATCTCGAACTTTTTTAACAGAAACCGTTAGCTTGTTATAACAAGTTACGCATTATAAATGACAAATTTATCAACAACTTTAAGTCTTCTCAACTTCAATTGATAAAAAACTACTGAACGGATTTCAACAAGAATTCTCTCTAAATATGCATCCAACTAATAAGAAAAGAAATAAGTTAACTTTCTCGATAGAAAATGCACTGAACGAAATTTTACAGCATAGCTTGTAGTTTTTCACGGCTCATCCGCACGTCAAAAGCGCGTATTTTAGATGAAAACACATACCATGCATATTACCCCATGCTATAAATTTTCGTTCTGTGCACTTTCTATCTAGAAAGTTTATTTATTTCTTGTCTAAACAGTCCGATGAATATTTTGAAAGAGGTCTTGTCAAAATCCGATCACTAGGTTTTTGTCAATTGAAGTTGTTTTATTTAATTTCATAAAAAAACAAGTAACAGTTTTAAATGTTATTTCAATACGCACATCGATATGACACGTTAACGTCTGTCTAAAAATTCAAAATAATCGCTATTAGAAGGAATGATATATTTGCTTTAAATATTTTTCCTCTTAAAGGCATTAAATCACAATGGATGAAGTATTTTTTTAATACAAGAAGGTGTACAAAAAATAAGAATGCCGGACATTTTGGCAACCTTGGATGAGGCCTATACCCTATACAACGGTTTGTTTTGACGCGCGCCTGGGGGCATGTGACGCGGGTGGATGGGGACCTGCTGAGCTGACCGAGCCGGCCGGGCGAGGGTAGACACTCGGTTAGAACATGTGTTGTATTTAGTAAGGGGTTGACATTCTGTGTGGATGGAGTGTTCGCAGATTTGTTCTAGCACAGTGACAGCTCAACAAGTGTTTTATGTACTAATTTAATTAATGTGATAGTGAATAGCATTACAAGGTTTGTCGAGATATGTGAAGAGTACGGATGGCTCAGTGACTTCAGTTAACAAACATGCCTATATAGTTGAAGTGTGGATTTTGTCTTCTTTTAGGTTCTAGTTGTTTTTTAAGTTCGTGATAAATGAGTCATACAAAGAGACGGCAAACATACTGAATAATTCTTAGTTTTATAAATAATTAATGTGTGACGCGTGAGTGTTTAAATGTGGATGTATTGGACAACAAAATCAAAATCAGGTTTATGATACAGAAATGTGGTTTTCATATAATTCCGTGGGTTAAAATCGTGTTACAAATGTATACACTGTTCTAATCCTTACAATGATAAAGAAATCATTAAAGTCGAATCACTTTTAGTCAAAGAGTCCACAGTACTCCCGTATGCGACTTGAAATCCTTTAGATATATCGTTGTTCTTTACACGTGGAGAGTAACAAAAACTGTTTGCCTAGCAGTGTTTGAGATGTTAATAATATGCTCGAACCCATCATGGATAGTAATACAATCGAAATTAGCACGCAAATTTTTGATTTTTTTCCGATTCGTGACAATATAAGCACTCTGTGTCGGTATCCATTGATGTACATTCATTACAACTACACCATTTAAGATCACCTTTCCTGCCACTAAACTGTTTTTATCCAGGCTTCTTTTTCTTTATTTTTCTTTAGATTTTTCCTCTGTTCACTTTCTGTGTATGAAGGCTCGAAAATGAAGGGAGCTAATCCTAACACCCTGTACATAGAACAAACACTTTTCAACTGACCCGTCCTGTGCCCGATGGTATTGAATGGGCGGGCAGTGAGCGGCCGCATTTACTCGAGTCGATCGGTAGCGAAGCTCTGTAGCCATCCAGCTACGTCACGGGTGGTGACGTCACGCACCATACAATTTCCACAATATTGGTCGTACCATGTTTAAATATTGACCGATTTAATTCATTTTTTTTTCTAAATTCTTAAAATAAATTTAGGTTTAACATAAGTAAGCAACAAGTCAATGTGATAGTATGGCTTTAAGTTTTTTCCCAATAATGACTAGGGTAAAAGTTAGAGCGTGATAAGTTGTGCGACGTTCAGCAGGCGTCCACTTGCGAAACGATGGTTGCTTGTCCATCAGTTGGGCTCTAAGCGGAGAATACCCCTCATTCCCCTCGATTTGTGACGTAGTAGCCTATAGGCTACTAGCCTTGTACGATTAGCAGAGCCATGCTCTGGGCCAATTCTAAACCCCGGGCCCAGACGGGGCATTTTGCTAGCAATAGGCGACATTATGAGTTTGTTATGATAATTCATAACCTGTTACAACAACATTACAGTTTGCTCATTGTGCAAGGATGAAGACGTGAGAAACTAGTGCTCTTCAACCAATTAGGTCATATTGCGCCGCCGTGATTTTGAAAGTTAATGAAATGAGTTTTGAGTGTTTAATGATTAGATTGTTTTCTAAGTTTATAAATGGAAAGAAAATGTTGGTGATAATAGAAGTAAGTTAATACAAAATATTTATTTGACCAAGAATAAACACATACAGGAAATGTGTTTGATGTAAATTAAATATTGTTTAATAAATTACTTTTTTACGATTATTTAGTTTAAATTTTGATAAATGGTGCGTCAACCGTTAGGTAATAATGCACCAATCTATAGTCTAGGAGATATGGAGAGGAAGGGCCAATGCTGCCCAGAACCAGCCACGGGTAGTGGTAGGAAGGGGGGGGGGGTACTTCTACCCCGGGCCCAGACGAGGATGAGAAATTTAAAAAGTTTGTCACCGTTATCACACTCATATCATATTTACGCGGACAAAGGTATACATCACAATGTGTCACGTCTGGAAACAACATTTTCTCTGGTTTTTAGAGGTGTATGTTCTTATTTTTTCAAGACATATTATGTGTTGTTCTCATTATTTCATTTGCCGCTTGTAGAACATTTATGAAGTTGAAAGTTAAAAAAAAAATAACAATAATAATAAAACAGACGTCAAACGGTAATACGCCGAGCCAAGATCCACAATTTACTTTGTTCCTTGTCCGTGACGTGAAATACAAGTATACAGCCATGCCGCAGAGCCACCGCGAACGGGTAACTAGATTAAATCGATTGTTTTCCGCGTGCTAACACCTTCAGGTAGTTTTATCTATGAAAACAATAGCGGGGTCGGAGGGTGGGTTGGAGCGAATAACATCTGGCATTATAATGATAAGAGTGACCCAGATCCGATGACAGGCACATGATTTCCGACAAGTGTGGCTGGCTACACACATGAGCGTTGCATGGTCAGTAAACTAAAACCCTTCAGATGTTGCTAAAACTTCTCGGGAGCCGACACCAAAAATCCAAAATATACATATAGGGCCAAATACAGAAGTAAAAGTGTAAGATTTCAGTCTTTGGAAAGACCTATTTTTTTTTTTAGACAGACAGACAGACAGACAGACAGGGCAGAAGACAGACAAAACAGGGCAGACAGGCAGACAGATAGACAGGCCCGACAAGACAGACAGACAGACAGACAGGCGGCAGGCAGGGAGACAGACAGACAGACAGACAGACAGACAGACAGACAGACAGACAGACAGACAGACAGACAGACAGACAGACAGACAGACAGACAGACAGGCGAGGGGCGGCAAATGAGTAAAAACAGCATTCATTAGCTAATGATATTAACGCCTTATACACGCATCGGATTACAATATTAAAAAAACGTAGCCTATATCAGTGAAGTTGGATATACCCGAGCTGAATGTTCAAACATACAGGGCAATGCATCATATTCTACTTGAGTATGTGTGTAGTTTTTTGCCTTTTTTAGCCTATAGGGGATATGGGATGAATGGACCCATGCTGGTCAGAACCAGCCACTGGTAGGGTGAGGAAAAGCAGGAAAGGGTTCTCACGTCGTGGTCGTCATCGTTTTTGTCACGGGTCGTGTAGCCATGGTCGTCGTTGTCGTCGGGGTGGTCGTCAAAGGACGACGTCAAGACGACTGCCAGAGCTCGTCTCTAGTTACAGGAAGTAAAATGCTCCCCCTTACACAGGCCTACTATATAGCTGATGTTTGTTAGATGGACATTTCCTTCTTCCTCGCCTTGTACGATCAGCAGAGCCATGCTCTAATCCAATTCTACCCCGGGCCTAGACATCATACAAGCACCGAGTTATAGGAGCGTTACAGTAACTATGGACTTCTGACGTAGAATTGAGAAATGCGGGTCGGTTTAAGCGCGCTGTGTCAACGGAACTCCATCCATTAAGGCGGTCTATTCCCCAATACCTGATTGTTGGTGGTTATTTCAAATTTCTTATTTAATTTATTTATTTATTTATTTATTTATTTATTTAACGTCTATCCTATTCAGTTATAAAAACTGATTTACAAAGGAGGACAACAGCCTTCTTCAAACGACTTAGTTCTGGAATTACAAGCAGACATTGGACAGTTGTCTGGGACGTACACCTACTTGATGTGATGTTTATTAGGTTTTAGGGTTCGTCAACCGTTAGGTCACATTGCGGCTCCTGTGATAATGTAGTTTATTACAGTAAACGCGTCAACCGTTAGGTCATAATGCGCCACTCTAGCCTAATAATCCTGTCAAATAAGATCGTATATTGACGTTTGGAGGAAAAAATTGCGATGTCGCTGAATTTTTGCAGAGACCTTCCTTATATAATACTTATTAAAATACTAAAACTCCCCTACAATCGGACTGGAGCTTCGGCCGCCATATTGGAAAATGGCGGCAAAAAGGTGTTTGTTATCGAATATCTCCAAATTGGTTTGAGATAGACTAAATATCTCAATGGCAAAAATATTCCCTATTTAATTCCCTACAAAACAGGTGTCTTCTATAGTTTTGGTAGGGCCAAAGGTTACGTCACAAAATCGTGGTTTATATGTTGTTAATTGGAGTACCAGCTTATTTCCAAATTTTTACGCCCAGCATCAAACAATGCCCAGTAAATCCGTAAGAAATCGATTTAAATACAAAAGGACTTTTGTACGGCGTTCATGAAAGCTACCATTAGTATTTTTAAAAATCAGGTCTGCGAAATCGAATTTTGCATATACCCGGAATTTGGGATTTTCCATTGTTGGCATTTCCTAAAAAATGCCATATTTTACTGTCCATTATTAAGCACTAAATAGCATTGGATTTTTTTTTGGTTTATTTGGATTAAGGACGCGTCAACCGTTAGGTCATAATGCACCACTCTAGCCTAAGGGGGGTGAGGAGGAGGGGCCCATGCTGGTCAGAACCAGCCACGGGTAGGGGGAGGAAGGGGGGTTTCTCACGTCGCAGTCGTCATCGTCTTTGTCATCGTTCGTTGTGTCATTGTCATCGTCGCCGGGGGGTCGTCAAGGGAAGGGGGCAAGGTCCCCGACGACGATTGCCAGAGCTCGCCTCTAGTTTCGGGGAGTAAGATACTCCGCTATTTCTAGCTGATGTTTGCGAGGTGGACTTTTTCTCTTGAATCGCCTTTTACGATATGCAGAGCCGTGCTCTGGGCCAATTCTACCCCGGGCCCAGACGGAAAAATTCTTCCTGCGCACATTGAAATGACTCAAATAATGATCCGATTACAACTAAAGTTTAAATCCAATATGGCTGCTAGTTCCTAATATCCACAACATCAAAGTGAATTATGTAACAAAATAAGTGTAAAAACAGCACGAAAACAGTATTCATATTGTGAATATGAGGAATAAGCAGTCATATTGGATTTAAACTTTGGTTGTAATCGGATCATTATTTAAGTCATTTTAATGTGCGTAGAAAGAATTTTTCCTCCAATGCTATTTAGTGCTTGATAATGGACAGTAAAATATGGCATTTTTTAGGAAGTGCCAACAATGGAAAATCCCAAATTCCGGGTTATGCAAAATCCGATTTCGCAGAACTGATTTTTTAAAAATACTAATGGAAGCTTTCATGAACCCCGTACAAAAGTCCTTTTGTATTTAAATCGATTTCTTACGGATTTACTGGGCATTGTTTGATGCTGGGCGTGAAAATTTGGAAATTAGCTGGTACTCCAATAAGCAACATATAAACCACGATTTTGTGACGTAACCTTTGCCCCTACCAAAACTATAGAAGACACCTGTTTTGTAGAGAATTAAATGGGGAATATTTTTGCCATTGAGATATTTTGTCTATCTCAAACAAATTTGGAGATATTTGATAACAAACACTTTTTGACCGCCATTTTCCAATATGGCGGCCGAAGCTCCAGTCCGATTGTAAGGGAGTTTTAGTATGTTGATAAGTATCCTTTAAGGAAGGTCTCTGCAAAAATTCAGCGACATCGCAATTTTTTTCCTCCAAAAATTCTTATTTGACAGGATTATAAGGGGGTAGGGGAGGAGGTGCCCATGCTGGTCAGAACCAGCCACGGGTAAGGGGAGGAAGGGGGGGGGGGGTTTCTCACGTCGCGGTCGTCATCGTCTTTGTCATCGTTCGTGGTGTCATTGTCTTTGTCATCGTCGCCGGGGGGTCGTCAAGGGAAGGGGACAAGTTCCCCGACGACGATTGACAGAGCTCGCCTCTAGTTTTGGGGAGGAATATAATCCCCTCTTTCTAGCTGATGTTTGCGAGGTGGACTTTTTCTCTTGAATCGCCTTTTACGATTAGCAGAGCCATGCTCTGGGCCAATTCTACCTCGGGCCCAGACGGGGGAAATAACCTGGAAGGTGTTCCTTACGACCACGTGAGAAACTAGGGCCTTCAACCGGTAAGGTCATATTGCGCCGCATGTGACATTGAAAGTTGATGAGATGGTGTATTTGATGATTACATTGTTTTCTTAGTGTATATAAAAAAACAAAAATGATGATGATGAAAGTAATAGCAAAACAAAAGTTATTTATGTGAATGGAAATAAATAAAAAATAAATAAATAAATACGAGAAATGTGTATGATGTGAACTAAATTTTGTTAAATAGATTACTTTGGATAAGAAATTTTGAAAGTTTGTCGCCGTTATCATACGATAGAAGTTCTTCATATGATTGGGAGAGATCAAATTGCGTGCGCAAGGCATCATATTTGGTACATTCTGCTAGCATATGATGTACGGTTAAAGGTACATCACATGTTTCACATATGGGAATAACCTTTTGTCTGGTTAAGAGATATATCCGTGAATTGGACGTGTGTGGCCTATTCTATCAAATTTAGGACAATACCACCTCTTCTCTACGTGAGAGTCGAGACGTAGGAGAACGAATTTTATCAGTCAATGTGGGCATCACACTACGCAATTTGTTATTTTGCACCACATCCCAAGATGCTTGTCGCAAATCTAACAATTGTTGCTTGAATCCACTCTTGACATCTGGAACGGGAACTAGATTGAATTTCTAAACTCTACGTCAGCAGCTCCATAGTTACTGCAACGCTACCACACATTACATGACGCTACGTAAGAATGCGCTAGTGTTCCCCTAAAGGTAGGATTCCTTTGCGACGACTGAAACTACCTATAGCCGCGCGGCTAAAGCCGCGCGATCCGAGTCGCGCGATCAGAGCCGCTTGTTCAAATTCCTATGCCTCGACTCTTGTTTCAGTCGCCACGTGATTAGCATGGAGGAAACACTTAGTAGCATATTTTCTTGAAGAAGAAGAAGAGGAATAATTGTTACTAAATATGCTAAATCAATTAAAAAGAAGTGACCCTAAACCAATGTACTTGGCGAGGGAGGAGGAGGGATTTCAAAGTATTCTAATACAGAGACATCTTTTGGACGATGCATCAGTGTTTAGGAAATTTTTCCGCTTGAATATTGACCAGTTCAATTACGTTTTGTCACTCAGCTTCACGAAAACAACAATAGTTCTATTATTTAATATAGGAAAACACTTCCGATCGCGTGGCGGCTGCGGCTAGACTGCTCCTGGAGCAGTCGAGTCGTCCGGCTCAAGCGTCTCATTTAGAGCCGCATCAGTCGCGCGGCTACAGACGCGTCATAGGAACGGGTTCCATTCATTTACCTATAAAGCAGTGTGACTCACAGCCGCGCGTCTACAGCCGCGCGGCTACAGTCGTATCAGCCGTCGCATAGGAATCCGACCTTAAGCAAACAACATAGCCAAGTCCTCTGTTATCTTATGTAAATGGCGGGACGTGTATACACACATTAAATACGTGCAGTGTGTTATTATTGTTATGAGTAACAAGTAAATATTGACAAGCTAACATAAGACGTGAGATCATGTTATGTAATGTGTGGATAGCCTTGCCGTGCTGCCTACATGTCCCGGGTGTAATAGAAGAACCTGCTGAAAATCACGTCAAATTGATTTGCAATAAAATTTCCGAACGAAAACCTGAATAGATCTAGTTTTGCATATCTACGAGATCTATTTGTCGTGTGTTGAAAGGTCACGTGGCGATTGCAACCACCTTCAATCCTGGCCACCGAGGTGTTTTTAATTCATAAAGTTTAAGGGCGCGTCAACTGTTAGTCATAATGCGCCACTCTAGCCTATAGGGAATATAAGGAGGAGGGGCTCACGTCAAAGTCGTCATTGTTCATGTTTTTTTTTTTTTTTTTTTGTTTATTTGGATTAAGGATGCGTCAACCGTTAGGTCATAATGCACCACTCTAACCTGGGGGGGGGGAGGGAGGAGTGGGCCCATGCTGGTCAGAACCAGCCACGGGTAAGGGATGAAGGGGGATTCTCACGTCACGGTCATCATTGTCTTCGTCATCGTTCGTTATGTCATTGTCATCGTCGTCGGGGAGGTCGTCAAGGGAAGGGGGCGGAGTCCCCGACGATGATTTGCCAGAGCTTGCCTCTAGTTTCGGGTAGAAATATTCTCCGCTCTAACTAGCAGATGATGACATTGTCGTCGTCGTCGGGAGGTTGTCAAGGGATTGGGAGGTGAGACGGGGGTATATCTCCAGGATCCAGTGTCTCCCAGATCCATTGTCTCGCGCGATGACTATCGCCAACGGCAGTCCTGCTCCTGATTGTAATTGTTTACCGTGGTTTACATCAGTCCTTGTTGCAATCAGGATATTGTAAGAAATTATTTGATTTAAGGGTGAGCTTAATGCGCCACTCTTACGAAAAGGTTGTGGGGCGGTTGGACAGGCCCATACTGATCAGATTTTTTTTTAAATTGGATTTTAGGGCGCGTTAACCGTCAGTTTATAATTCGCCACTAAAGCTTAGGGGATATGGGGAGCAAGGGTCCATACTGGTCAGAACCAGCTACTGGAAGTGGAGGAAAGGGGGTTTCTGACGTCACGTTTGTCATCGTCTTTGTCTCGTCATCGTTTGTTGTGTCATTGTCATTGTCGTCGGGAAGGTGGTCGTCAAGGGATGGGTAAGTCGTCCCCGACGACGATTGCCAGAGCTCGCCTCTACTTTTGGAGAGAATAATACTCCCGTAGGCCTATACTAGCTGATGTTTGCGAGATGGACTTTTTCTCTTGAATCGTCTTGTACGATTAGCAGAGCCATGCTCTGGGCTATTTCTACCCCGGGCCCAGACGGGGGTGAAGTAGGAAACAGAACCAGTTTTATAATTGCAACCCCTACTACATTCTGTATATAATCTCTTAGCTCTAAGTCCGAGTGTGTCTGCAGGGTATTATTGTCACTTACATTTTTAGTTTTACTGTCATTTAGAATTTCAGCCTCGCTTTCGCCAAGAGTACTGGGCTCTCTTCTCTCCCCCTCACTTAAGACCCACCTTCACTAGTCAAAACACTAGCTATAGGCCGTAAGGAGTAAAATAGTCGTAGGCCCTACAAGTATTATTCAAAAAAAAACTTTCGAGTAATAAAATAGTATATCAAAGAAGTTACATAACATATCAATCATTCAATATTTTTTTAAAGTTTCGCTTGATTAGTATTAGTATCAGTAGGCCTATTAGTTTTAGGGCGCTTGAACAGCAAAGATTATTCGCGCCTCCAAGAATGCCTTGAAAGTTTCACTCTTAAGTTTCCAACAGTGTAAGAACAATATAGGAGATATCGAGCCAAGACGACGTGAGAAAATAGGGCGCTTCAACCGGTTAGGACATATTGGGCCAAATGTGATTTTGTGAGTAAAAATAATTATTTTATGTTGTGTTGAATGATTAGTCTATAATGTTTTCTAGGCCTAAGTTAAGAAAAGAAAAGAAAAGTTATTTATTTAAAGACAAAATGAAATGTGTTTGGTGTGAATTCAATTTGGTAAGGTAAGTAAGGCCATCTTGTTGGCACAAGTACGAACAGTCCCGTTAACGTAGCGTGTGCCACTAAGTTATCTCACACTCGACAACATGTTGACCACTCGTCGCGTAGACTAATAAACTACTCTATCATTGCTTGGCTGTCTGTTGCCATGGCTACGACCTAACAACACAATCTAACGTAACATGTGTTAATTACTCGATTAGGTTAGTCGGGAAACACTTGCGTAGGTGAAATTGATAATATTTAATACAATACAGAAGTTAAATAGTTACCGTACCTCAGTGGTCTATAGTTCGAGACTCGGGTTCGAACCCGATCGGGATGGATTGTTTAACTTCCGAATTGTATTAAAAAGTAATGATTTAATTAGCTTCATTGTGACTATTCTATGGGCAATGTCGCAGTCGTCATCGCCCCGTCATCGTTCGTGTTGTCATTGTCGTCGTCGGGCAGGTAGTCAAATAAAAAGGAGAGTTACCCGACGACGACTGCCAGAGTTCTTTTGGTTTAGGCCTATTTGGATAAAGGACGCGTCAACCGTTAGGTCATAAATGCACTACTCTAGCCTAAGGGGGGTGGGGAGGAGGGGCCCATGCTGGTCAGAACCAGCCACGGGTAAGGGGAGGAAGGGGGTTCTCACGAAGGGGTCGTCATCGTCTTTGTCATCGTTCGTTGTGACATTGTCATCGTCGTGGAGCGGTCGTCAAGGGAAGGGGGCAAGGTCCCCGAAGACGACTGCCAGAGCTTGCCTCTAGTTTCGGTGAGTGAAAACTACCCTTCTTACTAGCTGATGTTTGCGAGATGGACTTTTTCTCTTGAATCGCCTTTACCGATTAGCAGAGCATTGCTCTGGGCCAAAATTCTACCAAGGGCCCATACAAAGAGAGCAAAGAGCAAGCAATACGATGAACGCGTGAGAAACTAGGGCGCTTCAGACAGTAAGTAATATTGCGCCGCCTGTGAAAATTAGTTTATGGTGTTTTTTTTTAGTTTTTTCTTTAGTTTATTTAAATTAAGGACGCGTTAACCGTTGGGTAAATAATGCACCACTCTAGCCTAGGTGATAGGGGAGGAGGGCCCATGCTGGTCAGAACCAGCTAAGGGGAGGAAGGGGGAAATCTCACGTCGCGGTCGTCATTGTCTTTGTCATCGTTCGGTGAATCATTGACGTCATCGTCGTCGGGGGTCGTCTAGGGAAGGGGGCAAGGTCCCCGACGACGACCGCCAGGACTCGCCTCTGGTTTCGGAGAGTAATATTATAATCCTCTCTTACTAGCTGATGTTTGTGAGGTGGATTTTTTCTCTTGAATCGTCTTTTACGATTAGCAGAGCCATGCTTTGGGCCAATTCTACCCCGGGCCCAGACTTTTTTTTTGGTTTATTTGGATTAAGGACGCGTCAACCGTTAGGTCATAATGCAACACTCTAGCCTAAGGGGGTGGAGGGTGGAGGGGCCCATACTGGTCAGAACCAGCCACAGGTAAGGGGAGGAAGGGGGGTTCTCACGTTGTGGTCGTCATTCGTCTTTGTCATCGTTCGTTGTGTCATGGTCATCGTCGCCGGGGGGTCGTCAAGGGAAGGGGACAAGGTCCCCGACGACGATTGCCAGAGCTCGCCTCTAGTTTCGGGGAGTAAGATACTCCGCTCTTTCTAGCTGATGTTTGCGAGGTGGACTTTTTCTTTTGAATCGCCTTTTACGATTAGCAGAGCCAAGCTCTGGGCCAATTCTACCCCGGGCCCAGACGGGGGAGTGTTACCGAAGCAAGTGTTACTGTTAGGCATAGGTACTTAAAGATCTTAGCTTACATCCCTCAATTAACACATTCAGGAGAGGCTATATGATATTCCCATTTTTGCTTTATGACATCAGAACTGTTCGATACGAATTATTACAAATCAAATATTAGGCCGAATTTTTAGCTTAGAAAAAGTTGCCCAAGCACAATCGAATTAAAAACATTGATGCCAGTGTTTTGCATTGGCCCCACACACTGCCATGTACACGAGACAGTGTGTAAACATTAATCGGCGGAGTACTGCTTTGCATACTTGCCCATGCAGTCGAGGTGTGCACACTTGTCAAGTCCTCTCTAATTATTAGTGACCTTGACAATGTCGTGAGTATAGCGAGCTACACCTAGGAGACATTTCTATGCTAATCAAGAATCAAGATATAGACACGCATTCAAATGGGAATGGGCCCATGCTGGTCAGAACCAGCCACGGGTTCACATGTACCGGTCGTCATCGTCTTTGTCATCATTCGTAACGTGCCTACATTGTTTTAATTTAACTGGGCATTATGTGCAACGCTAGATATCAGTCATTCAATCAATCAATCAATCAATCAATCAATCAATCAATCAATCAATTAATGATTTAGAGGCGTAGTTTAGTAATTGAAGTCGCTCGCACAATCATCCAGGCCTAGAGCCAGATGGCCACTCATTGAGTTCAATAGAAAGATAAAACTACGTTGGTTCCGCATCTTTTGTCAATCCTGCAACCATTGTATAATGGATCTGGCAAGAGAACTCGGGTTCAGACAAGACGGACTGATTAAACACAAACCAATTGCTTCATGAGTTAGGACAGACGGCTAATACATGAAGGGCCTAGTTTGTGTTTGGTTTGTATGGATTAAGGGCGCGTCTACCGTTAGGGAATAATGCACCACTCTAGCCTTGGGGATATGGGGAAGGAGGGACCATGCTGGTCAGAAACCAGCCACTGGTAAGGGGTTGAAGGGGGGGGTTCTCACGCCGCGGTCGTCATCGTTCGTTGTGTCATTGTCATCGTCGTTAAGGAGGTCGTCTAGGGAAGGGGAGGTATCCCCAACGACGATTGCCAGAGTTCGCCTCTAATTTCAGGGAGTACTTCCCTAATTGCTAGCTGATGTTTGCGAGGTGGACTTTCCCCTTGTACAATTAGCAGAGCCCTGCTCTAAGCCAATTCTACCCCGGGTATTTATAAGTTTTGTTTCTTATTTTTTCTTGTTTGCAACAGTACTATACGCACCACAATGACAAATAAAAAAGGGCACGTCAACCGTGAGGTAATAATGGGCAACTCTAGTCTATTGGATGAGGGTACTGGAGGGATCCAGCCTCGTGCAAGGGTGGGAGGGTTAACAGTTCTCACGTCGACGGCCAGAGCTCGCAGCTGTAGTTTCAGGGAGTATGAAAAAACATCCCTTCATGACAGCTGATGTATGTGAGATAGACTTTGCTTCCATGATCGCAGAGAAATACCCTGGGCTAATTCACCGCGCGGCCCAGACGGAGGAACGCAGTAATTGTAACGGGGCGAACTTGGCAACTTTAAATAAATAAATAAATAAATAATAAATAAATCCGTGTTTAGAGTCTAGCCACTCAGCCACATTACTGATTTTTAGTAGGTTTTTGGTTTATTTGGATTAAGGACGCGTCAACCGTTAGGTCATAATGCACCACTCTAGCCTAAGGGGGGGGGGGAGGAGGAGCCCATGCTGGTCAGAACCAGCCACGGGTAAGGGGAGGAAGGGGGGTTTCTCACGTCGCGGTCGTCATCGTCTTTTGTCATCGTTCGTTGTGTCATTGTCATCGTCGCCGGGGGGTCGTCAGGGAAGTGGGCAAAGTCCCAGACGACGATTGCCAGAGCTCGCCTCTAGTTTGGGGAGTAAGATACTCCGCTCTTACTAGCTGATGTTTGCGAGGTGGACTTTTTCTCTTCAATCGCCTTTTACGATTAGCAGAGCCATGCTCTGGGCCTATTCTACCCCGGGCCCAGACGGGGGAGATTTTTAGTAGGGGACAGTAAACCAAAGCGACCACAAGCCAACCATAGACACCGACGGTATGAACGACGACGACGTGAGGAACTAGGGCGCTTCAACCGCTTAGGTCGTATTGCGCCGCTTGTGATATTGAAAGTTAGTGAAATGATGTTACGGTGCGTTGATGTTTAAATAGTTTTGTAAGTTTATTAAAGATAAGCAAATGGTGATGATATAAATATCAAAAGAAAAATTATTTATATAAATGGAAATAAGTTATAAAAAAGGAAAAAATGTGATTGATGTAAATACAATTTTGTTTAATAAATTACTTTTAATGAGAAATTTAGAAAGTTTGTCGCCATTATGATATGATAGAAAAGTTCTTCAAATGATTGTGAAGGATCTAATTGCATGCGCAAAACATAATATTTGGTACATTCTGCTAACATATGGTGTAGCTACGGTTAAAGGTACATTACATGGTTGTGTCACATCTGGGAACAATCTTTTATTTTTGTTGATTCATTTAGATTAAGGGCGCGTCAACCATTAGGTCATAATGCGCTACTCTAGCCTAGGAAATAATGGGAGGAGGGGCCCATGCTGTCAGAACCTGCCGTGGGTATAGGGGTAGAAAAGGACGGTTCTCACGTCGCGGTCGTCACCGTCTTTGTCATCGTCGTGATGCCATGGTCGTCGGTATCAAGGAGGTCGTCAAGGAAAGGGGGAATGTTCCCCAACGACGACTGCCAGAGGAGCTCGCTTCTAGTTTCGGGGAGTGAAAACACCCCTACACTATAGCTGATATTTGCGGGGTGTACTTTTTCTCTTGAATCGCCTTTAACGATTAGCAGAGACACGCCAGAGCTAGTCTCTGAGCTTTGGGAAGTAAAATTCTCCCCTATATTGAAAGGTATATTCCACTCTGGTCTCGCCAAAGCGATTAGCAGGCAAATGCTCTGGGCCAAATTTATTATGACTCTAGTAAAATAGCTTTAAAGCTTTTATTGGGCTTGTGGTTAAGACGACAACCCTCCATTAGCAGTGAAAATAAATAAATAATAAACGTCACGTTTAGGTTTATTTCGATTAGGGCGAATCAGCCGTTAGTTCATAATGCGCCACTCTAGCCTCTGACAATTAGTGAGCAGCTAGGGATAAAATTCCATGATGAAATTAAAACGGGCAAAATCAACGGGCAACTTAAAAAACAACGACGGGAGAATCTAGGGCGCTTCAACAGGTAAAGAATGCCTACCTAATATTGCGCCACCTGTAGAATTGTACGTAAGTTAATAAATTGAGTTTGTTGTTTGTTTGGTTCGTATAATCAAATCAGGGTGTGTCAGTTGAATATTACTCGTAAAACCATGCGTAATCTACACGTATATTGTAATGTAGAGCTGTAGGGTATGCCTAATCGGCCATTCCATAGTTGCGGGTGTGACACATTACACACTTACAATACCTGCCAAGTGTTTATAAATTACGAATTGATACTCAAGACATTGTATACATTCATTGTTGCCATAAGATGTACAAATACGCGAAATTTCAACTTTCTGTGACTTTAAGAAATCAGTAAATAAAAATTTAAAACAGGTGTTGCGGGTGTGACACTTTTTGCCACTGTATTTACACCCTTACATGAACATGTGCAAAAGTCTGTGAATATAGGACTCCTTGCATAGGAAACTATTTTTTTTCCTAAAGCATTATAGAACACCCTTAAAATAAATGTAGGAATAGTGGCTCAAATAATTTAAAAGCCGATTTATGATGGTTTGAAGATGTTGCGGGTGTGACAAGGAAATGTTGCGGGTGTGACGTAGTGCACAAATATAACATTAAATACGAGTTTTTGTATGTAGATTATAATTTGGTTGGCAGTTTTCTTACATACTTGATGAATACTCAATACTAAAATGTAAGTTAACAAATATGCATGCTAAATATGATATTAAAAAAGGTAGCCTATTATAAAATAAAGTGTTGCATTGTAATTTTTTTAATGAAATATGGATCCTCGTCACTGATTATTTTTTGTTTAAACTTTGAAGTAGGGGCTAATAGCATAAAAAGATGATTAACTAATAATGTCTTATCATTTATAATTAATGCAGCTTTATCATTATTTATGCATGCCTAATCACTGACGAACTTAATTGCCCATGATTGTTGTGAAGTATATATTGGAGGAGCTACGTCTTCTTGATAACGTCTTTGTTCTCGCATGACGTATTCACAATATCGGGCCATACCCAATAGTTGCCACTAGGATGCATGCATATACTTAAGCCTAAGGGTTACTTCACTGGTTTCATCATCAAATCTACGATTTCAGCATAATACTGCTTGTCGGTATTTTTTCCCCATTTACCGCAAGTGAAACGAGGACAAAATCACTGACGTTAATATCTAGGGCAGGATTGTTGACAGATGCGCAGACATCCGAAAAAATAATCACTTTTGTTAACTTAAGAAACTCGACTTTTAGTTCAGCAAAAATCTTTTTGAGGAATGCCCACACTGCATGTTTGTTATGTGTCAAGTCATCACTTTCAACCGCGAAGGACCTCTTAAAGTCATCTTTTAATCAAGCACAGGCTGTAAAAACAGTAATTTGATCATGACTCCAATGAGCGCTCTGAATCTCGTCTTGAATGATTGCCGAAAAATTTTCAGCAAAGTCGACTTGAAGTACAAATTTGTTTTCCGGTACCTACCTAATCTCTCTTTTGCATTTTCAAAATACGTTGACTGCGTGCGTTATGTGCATTACTTAGGCTACCTAAACTAGGGAGGCCTAATGGGCAATTTTTTTTTACCTATTTGACTGAAGCCCTGGCATTATCATGCAATTCAATAATCATGTCACACCCGCAACATAACTGTGTGTCACACCCGCAACACAATTTCAACCACTTTTAGTCAGTGCATCTCAGTTTTCTCTGTTGGATATGATAAGTCATATATCCCAACCTTAAAATAAAGTACTCTCCAACTTTTGTTAGCCATAATCTTAACACTATCATAGTTTATTGTAGTTTTGTGTTGCGGGTGTGACTTGTATTCATAACATCTTTAATGATACAAAATTTAAGTAAAACTTACTTTGTGTTCAGTTTTTCCAACTAAAATACTTCACAACATCATTAAGTGTTGATATACAAAAGTCAGAACTTCACACAGCTGACCTAAAAGAAATTGGAGGGCTTACAATTTAGGGGATGTGGCACTAAAATAAAAACAATAACTTTACACCAACTTTGAAGCACTGTAAAACACATAATTGACTACCCACAAAGAAAGCAAAGACATTTTGAAATTCAGTGGAGTTTTGACTTTAATTTTTGACCCATCAATACACTATTGGGTAAAAATTATTTTTCACTTGTCAGGCTCACTTTGCTATGGAATGGCCGTAATGTAGAATATTTAAATATTCCACATATTCTTAATGTAGTTTGGTTTATTTGCATTAAGGACGCGTCAACCGTTAGGTCATAATGCACCACTCTAACCTAGGGGCAGGGGGGGGGGGGGAAGGAGGAGCCCATGCTGGTCAAAAACAGCCACAGGTGATGGGAGGAAGGGGGGTTCTCACGTCGCGGTTGTCATTGTCTTCGTCATTGTTCGTGGTGTCATTGTCGTCATCGTCGTCGAAGGGTCGTAAAAAGAAGGGGTCAAGGTCCCCGACGACGATTGCCAGAGCTCGCCTTTTTTTTCGGGGAGAAAAATTCTACCCAAGTTCATACTAGCTGATGTGTGCGAGGTGGACTTTTTCTCTTGAATCGCCTTTTACGATTAGCAGAGCTATGCTCTGGGCCAATTCTACCCCGGGCCCAGTCGGTGGTATTCTACATGTAGAAAATTGTTTTCTTAGCTAATAATAGGTGAATTGATCTGTGAAAGATTGTTTTGGTTTATTTTAATTAACATAGTAATTTACAGTGACTACTTATAGTTTAATTTCACAATAGCCCATGGTAAGCCACAAGCATGCCATTATTAGGCCTGTTAGGAAACCAGTAGTCTTCATATTTAAAAAACTTAACTAATAGTTAGTTAGGGCTTATATGAAATTACAGAAATTGCTAAATTTAGGCAAAGTGATTTTACCGGCTTTCCTAAGGCTTAGTGTTCATCAGATTGTACATATTTTAGTTTTAATGTGTGACTACGTTGTGGATATATTAAGGGCTATATAAAGTTCACATATAATTCCACTCAGCAAATTACGGGCCCTAAAACTGTCTCTAAGCTTGATCAGCTGCAAGGGATAAAGTCAACAATCTTGCCCATCAATCGGGGAAACGGACAGAGACAGTTGTGCTCTTTTGGGCCCAACGTAGTTTAGCCTAGGCCCAAAAAATTTCAAGAACTGGATAGCTAGAAGACTTGAGCAACTGGACGCTTAAACCGGGTAGGTAAGTCATATTGCGCTCCTGTGATAT
Source organism: Sweltsa coloradensis (assembly GCA_024449915.1). NCBI lineage: Eukaryota > Metazoa > Arthropoda > Insecta > Plecoptera > Chloroperlidae > Sweltsa > Sweltsa coloradensis. The sequence goes on along the minus strand of JAMZAV010006075.1, from coordinate 8,543 downwards.
TAATGAGTTAATTAAATGAGTTTGTTGTGTCTTTGAATTTTATTTTGTATTCTAAGTTTTAAAAGAAGATAAGAAGTTATTTCGAGAGGATAGTTAAAAATTTTAAAGAAAATATTTTTTTGAATGATTTTCTTGGTTTATTTGGATAAACCCCTTTTCCCTCTCATATAGTAATGGGCGCATCTAATACGTCAACGCGCCACCAATTTGAGATTACTTAAACGTATCTTGTTTGAGCTTCTAGATCCAATAAAAAAATTAAAATTAAATAATTAATGTTTGAAATTTGGAAAATTAATTATTTAGAGTTTTTAGAATTAAAAAAAAATTGTCTCTCTTGCAATGAGCAGAAGAAGATAATTGCACATTGTGTTGAATTGAAGATCGGGAATTGCACATTCAAGTGTCATTTTATAGCTTTTATAGTTGGTTTCGATTTATTTCGATTACGGGCGCGTCAACAGTAAGGTCGTATTGCACCACTCTACCCTAAGGGACATGGGGTGGGGGGAGCCCATGCTGATCGGAACTAGCCACGGGTAGGGGGAGGAAAGGGGGGTTCTCACGTCGCGGTCGTCATAGTCTTTGTCGTTGTTCGTTGTGTCATGGTCATCGTCGCCGACGTCGTCAAGGGAAAGGGGAGGTGTCCCAGACGACGACTGCCAGAGCTCATCTCTAGATTCGGGGAGTAATATAGGCCCCTACTCCCCTTGTTCTATATTATGTTTGCGAGGAAGACTTTGTCTCTTGTATCGCCTTGCAACGATTAGCTGAGCCATGCTCTGAGTCAATTCTACCTCGGGCCCACTGATAATAATATTGCTCAATTAGACGTCTTCTCGTCTTCTCTGTACGACGTGTTCTAGTTAGAAGATTATGTTTCCACTCAGAAATAATCGACCTTTTTAATCGCAGGCTAACGTGACGTCATTAGTCCTAATCGATGCTATAAAGCGGCCTGTAGTTCCCCGTGGCATGATGTAGGCCTACACACTGTTATTCTAGCACCTTGCAGCATCTTTCTACTCTCGTATTATCAACATTTTTTTGGTTTATTTTGGGGCGCGTCAACCGTAAGGTCATAATGCACCACTCTAACCAAGGGGGGGGGGGAGGAGCCCATGCTGGTCAGAACCAGCCACGGGTAAGGGGAGGAAAGGGGGTTCTCACGTCGGGGTCGTCATAGTCTTCGTCATCGTCCGTGGTTTCATTGTCGTCATCGTCGTCGAGGGGTCGTCAAGGGAAGGGGGCTAGGACCCCGACGACGATTGCCAGAGCTCGACTCTATTTTCGGTGAGTAAAATACTACCCTTCATACTAGCTGATGTTTGCGAGGTGGACTTTTGTCTTGAGTCGCCTTTTACGACTAGCAGAGCCATGCTCTGGGCCAATTCTACCCCGGGCCCAGACGGGAAGATGCTCAGTATGCTGATGACGAACCCATATATCGACCCCAGTGAGGGTTCGAGCTAAAGCCGACAAGAGTCACCGTAGTTCCCCCTGTGTCACACGTTAACTGCTACTGATGCCGAACATACTCTCATACTGTTCATATCATATCAAGAAACAGTGTTATTCTAGCACCTTATAGCAACTTTGTACTCTCGTATCAACATGTAAGACTAGGAAGATGCTCAGTATGCTGATGACGAACCCTCACTCGAGGATTCGAGCTGAAGCCAACAATAGACGACGTGAGAAACTTGGGCGTGTTAACGTTTAGGTCATAATTCGCCACTCTAGAGTCAAAAGTGGTTATGGGGACGAGGAGGAACCCATGCTGGTCAGAACCAGCCACGGGTAAGAGGAGGAAAAGGTGGTTCTTACGTCGCGGTCGTCATTGTCTTAACCATCGTTCGTGGTGTCATTGGGGTCATCAAGGTAAGAGGGTTAAGGTTCCCGACGCCGATTGCCAGAACTCGCCTCTAGTTTCGGGGAGTAACATACTACCCTTCTTACAAGCAGATTATTGCGAGGTGGACTTTTTCTCTTGAATCGCCTCTTGCGATTATTAGAGCCATGCTATGATCATGAATAACATAGCGTCTAGATAGGCTTTTCAATTAGCATTCAAGCATATTTCATTTAATAATTATTCAACCAATGATTAACAGAGAAAACAAAGTCCTACTTGTGTTTATTTATTATTTATTTAATTTATGACGACGCGCCTCCTTGGCTAGTTACAATACAACCTACTGGCGGAGTGAACGTCCTTGACAGAAGGTCAAGGTCAACTGCAGCTCTGTGCCGCCAACCACCGGGGTCACGGCAGCCGGTGTAACCTTACCTTTACGGTGTAACTAGTCTGTAATGGTTGCTTATTATGTGTAATTACCTTCAACAAGCGCAATACATTTTATAAGCCTGGAGAGTAAGGAAAGACAGAAGGGAATATTATGCAGTTTCTAGGCCTGCATAATCTGCTTCTAGGCCTGCATAATCTGTAGGCCTCGCCTAGGCACACCGCCGTCGTGACGTTAAAATGTCCCATTGCACGACGACGAGAGAAACTAGGACGCACCACACGGTTAGGTCATATTGCGCCGCCTGTGATATTGAAAGTTAGTGAAATGAGTTTTTGTTGTGACGATGATTATATTGTTCCTAAGTTTATGAAAGAAAAGAAAATGATAGTGATGGCGGAATTGGTGATTTTCGTGATAGCAAAAGAAAAATGATTTATTTGAATAAAAATAAAGAAATAAAGTTTTTTGTATTCATTGTTTAAAGGCTCAAGTCAACCGTAAAATGGGAATGTTGGACATTATTTATTAGAAATGCGGATTTAAATAAACAAAAGTGGCTGCTGTGATAATTAGCGCACATCAGCGTTTCCCACTGGTGGGTCACGAAAAGTTTTGAAAATCCGAAAATGTTATTATGAAATTATTTGAAACAAATAAACCATGAAAAAATGTTACAAAAATCACTCACTGAACTGTTACCTGGGTTACCTATACCTACTTACTTTAAATTATTTCGATATTTCGGAGACTCCCGTCACCTTCTTCAGGTAACCTTCATGCCCGTACATAAAAAATAGTTATTCTGGCAATGTAGGCCTATGGTAAAAATAGAAGAGTTAAATTCGAATGCGTTTATAAGCTAATCCGAATATGTCAAGGTTTCACTGCTACCATACATACACAATAATGCAACCTTCACAGAGAAGGAGTGTACGTAGGCCTAAGTATCGAATTCGAATCTATATCAGAATTATTTTAAATTGAACTTGCCGTGAATATCGTGAAAGTTTCTTGGAGATCATTGTCCGTTCGCAATTTTTTGGGAGTTTGGACCGGTCTGAAAATGTCTCGACGTTAGAAACCTAGATAAAAACAAATTTAAACCGTAAAAATGACATTGTTCTATAATGTCTATTCACCAAACGCGTCCAACTATTTCTGGGGTAGATGGGACTTGGTGGTAAAAACAATTAATAAAAACAAAGTTATGAAACAAAAGATCTAAATTATCAACTCCTTGCGCGTGAAAATCGCTCACATCGACTGGGATGTAAATGACGTAAATGACGAAATAACAAAACCCTCAAACTCGAAAAACCCTTCCCACACTCGTCCTGTGTAGGCCTCCCCATATTACGACGATGTGAGAAACTAGGGCGCTTCAACCAGCTAGGGCTATAGGTCATATTGAGCCGCCTGTGATATTGAAAGTGAATTAAATGAGTAAATTGTGTTATTTGAAGATTACATTGTTAAGTGTAGGCCTTATATAAGCAAATAAATTTATAGTGATGATAGAAATAGAAAAAATGTTAGGCCTAAGCTATTTATTTGAATAGAAATAAATCAATTTAGGAAATGTATGATGTGAATTAAATGTTGTTAAATAAATCACTAAATAAGTTGCCACGTCCAACTCTGCGTTGGGTCCATCTTCTATTGTCCTGCCTAGTGATGGGAATTTTCATGAAAAAAAATAATCTTGAAAATTTCATGAAATTTTCAAGGTTTGTTTAATCTGTTATTTGAACTGTATTTTACCATATTTTAAATAAAAATAATTTATTTCTATCAAGGATGTAGGCCCACAGTGGGACTCAGGCTGAGGTGGAATAAGTCTAATAGGCCTGTGCAATATCTTGTTGATTAATTTTATTTTTGGGAGTTTGCAATAGCGAAATAGGCCTTACATTATGAAAATAATCGTTGAGACAAAAATGTTGAATATTGAATTGGGATAGTATCCAACATGAAGATGGAAACAAAAGCAACATAAAACATATTATATTATCAAATGTAAAAAATACACCCAACGTTTCGGATGGTTAAGAGAAAAAACCTAGATTATTGGATGAGCGTTTGCGAGCGACGCGAAGATTCCATTTCACTACACTTGAGAAAAATCCGGGAAATTTTTTTGTATTCGTGTTTGTTGTTAACACATTCTGGCTAAACCGATACTCCAATTGCGATGAAAATTTTCTGGAGGCCTTTGAAATCTCTGAAATTAGAACCGCCACTTTTATAAGCGCGATCGAAAAATAATTTCTCGTGAAAATACAATTTTACGCTTTTTTTTGTTTAAAAAAAATTACGCTCATCCAACAACCACCTGAAAAAGCGTTTGCGAAGCTTCCTAGTAGTCTTTACAAACAATACGGTTACTACAGACTAATTGGAGGCGAAGACCTCACACCAAAGTAATGTTTTGTCCTGGTCTTTCCATTCCACTAGGGTAGGCCTACCCTAGACATTTAAGTTCTGCTAACCCCCTAGCATTTGCGCTAATTAAGATGGATTTTTATCTGGTTAGGGCCCAACCCGACTATTGCCTATAAAAACCTACAAAAATAAAAGTTAGCTAGACCTTCATTTGCAGGGTTCGTATTTGCAATGTGACCTAGCTGAGCTCCCACCCTTGATAAAATTCTAGGCCTTTGTCAAAGCCTCTGTTCTAGGCTAGGCCCCAGCATGCATTAGACCCATTTCTGTGCAAAAGGCTAGCCAAATACTAAATACCGATACCCAAATGCATAATTAAACAACATAATAAAATAAAAACCCTTTAAAATTTTCAATGCACGGGGCCCCCGAAAATTTTCAATGAAATTTAAATTTTTCATGAAAATTTTAACGTGAAAATTTTCAAGTCCCAACACTAGTCCTGCCACCACTCCTTTCCTTACCATATTTTGAATAAAAAATTAAATGTGTTTGATGTAACTAAATGTTGTTAAATAAATTACATTGAAGAAGTAATTTATAAAGTTTTTTCGCCGTTATCATGAAATGTAAATAATACTTTTAAGTTAATAAAAAGGTCATTACTTCAAAAATACCCCCCTACCTTACTTTGTTTGGTTAAGGCCTATTTGGATTAACATCGCATCGACCTCTAGGTCATAATGCGATGGAGGAAGGGCCCATTTCTGGTTTATTTGGATTAAGGACGCGTCAACTGTTAGGTCATAATGCACCACGTCTAACCTGGGGGGGGGGGGAAGGAGCCCATGTTGGTCAGAACCAGCCAAGGGAAAGGGGAGGAAAGGGGGGGAAAGGGAAATTCTCACGTCGCGGTCGTCATCGTCTTTGTCATCGTTCGTTGTGTCATTATCATCGTCGTCGGGGAGGTCAAGGGAAGGGCGCAAGGTCCCCTACGACGATTGCCAGAGCTCGCCTCTAGATTCGGGGAGTAACATACTCCTCTTCTTATATTAGGCCTAGCTGATGTTTGCGAGGTGGACTTTTTCTCTAGAATCGCCTTTTACGATTAGCCGAGCCATGCTCTGGGCCAATTCTACCCCGGGCCCAGACGGGGTTGATCTAGCCTACTATAGATGTTAAATATTATTGGGTGGGTTGCGAACGTTTGGCGATCTATAAAGTTTGGGAAGCACTGGCGTAGATGTTATTGTGAGGAGCAAAGGGCGCGAAGGAAGACGACGTGAGAAACTGTAGGGCGCAGTAACTGGTAAGGTTATATTGCACAGCCTGAGTTGGCAGTGATTGATATATATTGATAAAATAAGTTTTTTTTAAAGAAAAGTGAATGTTTTTGGTGTGAATAAATTTAGTTAAACAAGTTGCATCTTTAGTGAAACTTGGCGCCGTCATCATAGGTAGTAGGCCTAATTTTTTTAGGTAAATAAGCATTGAGGGCGCGTCAACCGTTAGGTCATAATGCGCTGCTCTAGACTAGGAATATTGTTAAGGAGGGGACCATGTCGTCAGAAACAGCCACGTTTAGTTGAGGATGGTGGGTTCTCATGTCGCGGTCGTCTTTGTCATCGTCATCGTTCGTTGTGATTTTGATTATTTGGATTAGGGACGCGTCAACCGTAAGGTCATAATGCACCGCTCTAGCCTAGGGGATGTGGGGAAGAAGTGCCAGTGCTGGTCACAACCAGCCACGGGTAAGGGGGGAAGGAGGTTTCTCACGTCGCGGTCGTCATTGTCTTTGTCATCGTTTGTAGTAACATTGTCGTCATCATCGTCGGGTCGTCAAGGGAAGGGGGGAAAGGTCCCCGACGACGATTGCCAGAGCTCGCCTCTATTTTCGGGGAGTAAAATACTTACCTTCACTTTCATACTAGCTAATGTTTTGCGAGGTGGACCTTTTCTCTTGAATCGCCTTGTACGATTAGCAGAGCCATTAACTGGGCCAACGCTTCTCCGGTGAAACTTGGCGCCGTCATCATAATCATTTTTTTGTTTAATAGCATTTGGGTGCGTCAACCGTTAGGTCATAATGCGCTTCTTTAGTCTAGGTATTGGGGAAGAGAGGCCTATACTATTCAGAACCAGCCACGGGTAGGTAAAGTGGGGCTCTCTCATCGCGGTCGTCATTGTTCGTTGAGTCATTGTCATCGTCATCGGGGAGGTCGTCGACGTCTAGGGAAATGGGAGGTGTCCCCGACAAAGATTGCCAGAGCTCGCCCCTAACCCAAATTGGTAGCTATTTGGAGTTAGGGTTATTGTGAAGGGATGTCCGAGGGCTATTTCAGAGGACTCTCTATCCCAACCACCAACCACCAGAGTCCCAGAGAACCAGAGTACGCTTGAGCCGCCCATGTTGGTGTCATAATAGAAGTTCATGATGATTCAGAGATATTTAAGAGAATCCGCAAGGCTTCATATTGGAAGGCCTATACACTGCTTATATTTTTAGTTTAGTTTATTTGGATTAAGGCCGCGTCAACCATAAGATCATAATGCGCCACATTAGCATAGAGGATGTAGGAGGAAAGTCCCGAAGTAGTCTGAACCAGCGACGGGTAGGCCTCTAGGGGAAGGAATTGAGGGATTAACACATCGTGGTCGTCATCGTCTTTGTCATCGTTCGTGTTGTCACAGTTGTCGCCGTCGTCGGAGAGGTCTTCAAGAGGGGAGAGGCCCCCGACGACGACTGCCGGAAAATAAAGAGTTCGGAGAACAATAACGACGACGTGAGAAACGAGGGCGATTCAAACGGTTAGGTCATATTGCACCTCCTGTGAAATTGTTAGTAAATTAAGATTGATGTTCGTTAGATTTCTAGGCTAATATATTGTTTTAAAAGGTAGTTTAAAAAGGGAAAACAAATGACAAAGTGATGATGATTAGTGTAGAAAAATTATTTGTTTGCATGGTTATGGTTAATTTGGATTAAGGGCGCGTCAACTGTTAGGTCAAAAAGCGCCACTCTGGCCTAGGTGATATGGGGAGGAGGAACCAGCCACGGGTGAGGGGAGGAAAGGTGTGTCTCACGTCGCGGTCGTCTGTGTCATCGTTCGTTGTGTCGCTGTTACCGTCGTCGGGAAAAGGGCACATGTATCCCCGACAGCATTTGACGCCGATTGCCAGAAGCTCGCCTCTAGTTTCGGGAGTGTATAGGTACATAGGCCTATGGTAGTGTACCATTGGGCATGGTACATCCTACATAAATCGTTACAAAATATAATTCGCCTACTTTGCAAATCCGAGCTTGATCCATGTCTGTGGAAATGATATACGACGACGTTAGGAACTAGAGCGCTTCAACCGGTTAGGTCATATTGCGCCACCTCTGATATTGAAAGTTGATGAGATTAGTTAATGGTGTGTTTAATGATTATATTGTTTTCCTAAGTTTAGAAAAAAAAAAATACGAAGTGTTGATAAAAATGTATCCTACGGTACCTAATGAAGTTGAAGTTTATTAGGTTTAAGGGCGCGTCAACTGTTAGGTCGTATTTCGCCTCCTGCAATAATGTAGTTTATTATAGCCTAGTAAGATAATAAGTACACATATGTTTTCAAAGGGAGGAACTTAATGGATGACGTGGAGAAACGCGGGGTGGACAGGCTTGTGCTGGTCAGAACCGGCCACAAGCAAGGGGAGGGCATGGGGGTAGGTGGCCGGGGGCAAGACTCGAGAAATTCTACACAACTTGGGTAAACAAGTGTTAATTGTGTAGGGTATTATGAACACCAGCAGGCTAGGCCTATTATTGTAGGCCATGTGTGTTGTAGGGCGTGGACACTAGGCCTACCCTTTTCAGCGCTTCCGTCCCTTTTATCTCGCAATGATCCCGGCAACATCTGCTTTCCCAGATC